>CM068387.1:64955082-65215321 GCA_034770075.1 Aralia elata
AACATGAAAGTGTCTAAGATTACTAGATATTTAAAAAAACCTAGTGATCAAATGTTAAAGAGAGTTTGAAACCTTAGATCTCAGATTGCCAAAAGATGATTAACAAATGGGTCAGATGAAAAAATTTGAAAAGCTTTTATGTCACTTCCCTCTAATTCGGCTAAGTGGGGGCACATTTATCATTTCTGATTGGATCCACATCGCTTCATTTCTACTATTCAATGTTAGTAGCGCAGTAGGAAGTTTCAGGTGAGAGTAACGTTTCTTTTCACTCGCTTTCTTTAGAGGTGATGATCACGCACTTTAATTATTGTCATTTTTGCTCTACGACTAGATGAGTAAACATAGAGTAGAGCTTTTGAGAAGGATTTTAACTTTATGACTAACTCTTTGCTCGAGGCCGGCCCCACTCAACGATCACCGTTGGCTCTGACGAACCAGTTTCTACTCAGCCGATCAAATTCCTATGAATCTGGTTCACCCTACGAAGCCGTTCTAAACGAATCTTCATCGTACAGTCCCTAGCATCTCAATGAACTATGGAGTGCTTTATGAGCTTATCTCTACTTGGGCATATTCTATGATCTTTTTCTCTATAGTTAGTAACATCCCAAGGGCATGATACTAAGGATGAAAATTTAGCATCCCTTAAGTCACAAGTTAATTTATTAAACATGAATTCATCTAAGGGTTTTTGTGGAACACACATTAATCAAGTTAAATTTTCAGTTGGAATAAAATGTATTGATATATTTTCTATTTTGCACATGATCTTTAATAAAATGGTATTTGATGTCTATATGATGGTCCAAGAAATGTATGACAGGATTATGGCTTATAAGATATCCAGGTACCAGTGATTATCAAAAAAACTATAGGAATAAATTTAAAATCAAACCCATAGTCATAGCACTCTAGCTGATCCTTCATCGACAAATTTTTTTTGAAGCACCAAACAACTATCTAGAAACAATGTACTCAACTTCTTTTAATTGAAAGTAGACACTAAATTTTATTTTATTATTGAACCATGAGACAAAACCTAATTCCCTAGCAGTTGACATGCACCATTAGTGAATTTTTTTGGGTCGATCTTGCATCCTGTAAAATCTGTATCTGAAACCCTAATAGATTAAAGAGAGACTCATTGGGATAACCACAGTCCCAAATATGAATTTCCTCTTAAGATATCTGAAAATTTCCTTTTGACAACAACTAAATTGAGATTCCTTAGGATTAGTTTGAAACTTAGCAACAAATATAAGTATGAGAACATAAATATCTAGCCTAACTAAGTAGTTTAGAATATTAGGAGAGATCCTATCAGACCTCTGTATTGAGGTATATTAATAATATTACTAGATTCATCCTTGTCAAAACTTGGTTACATGAGGCCATTGGAGTCTTCATCGGGAGTGGCTGTATTCCATACTATACTTCTTAAGTAAATATGTTAATGTAACTTGGCCTTGGTTTGATGAAGTTTTCCTGTATTATTTTCAATCAGACTACTTTACTTGTAGTCCAAGGGAGGAAGTTTAGCTCACCCATCATTTGCTTATCTCAAATTTGCTCTGTCATTAGCTTGACAAATGCTCCCACATAATTTTTCGTTAGTAGCATACTAAAAATAATACAATCTTATCATAGATTCTGAGGGGGCTAAATAAAATATTTTGATTCTTTGTGCTTCTTAAGTAAATAGTGTTATGTCCACCCTAACTCTAGTAAATCTATTTTCATTTAAAAAATTTGTAAGTGCTTCAATTACCATGCCTAGGTCTTGTGCTTTAATAAAACCATAAAAGTGCTTTAATTTATCCTATAAACATAAGTTTAAAAATGTTGCATTGACAAATACTTGGAGTTGTTCATTAAACCTCTTCTTGAAGTTCTTCATTTAGAAAATGCACTCTTGACATCTATTTGGAAGACATTTGAAGTTCATGGTGGGTAGTGCATAGGCTAGGAACATTCTGATGGTTTGCTAATCTAGCAACAACGAGCAAAGGTCTCATTTATAGCTCAATCCCTTTTTCTCGAATAACCTTTGGCCACCAGCCTTATTTTGTTTATTTGTGATCACAGGTAGCAACCATCTTCAGCATCTTATTTCTTAATACCCATTTGGTGCCCGACGACTGGATGATCTTTTGATCTTGGGACTAGCCTCTAAAACTTGGCTCTTTCAAACTAGTTTAACTACTCTTGCATAGAATCATTCATTCTGAGTAGCCGGCCATTGTCTTTGATCCTTGCATTTTTGGGAAATAATTCACAAAAAAAGATGATCAGGTCTTGAGTGTGATTTTTCTCCTGCCCATGTTCTTCTAGCTGAAATTATATGTCATTGTGCCTTCTTGGTCTGAGTCCTTCAAGATCTGGTTCATAATCAGCAAACTTTATCGTTTCGTTTAGAGTTTCCTATCTCTATAAAATAATAACTCTTTAGCGATCTCTTTGTCTGGCACTAAACGATCGTCCCAGTTCTGGCTCTTATGGCGTCAGTTTCTTCAATCGTAAAGGTGCTCCTGCTGCTATGCGATTCGATGGGGCTTCTATGAAATATCATACAAATTTTATACAAGCTTTGTTTGGTTGTCCTCAGTCAGAATCATTATAAGGTGACATGGATAGTAAACTTTCAACACTTAATGATTTCTTATTGAACACTCTATAGGGCTTTGATTTCTATATAGTAATCCAAGAAATATTCTTTCCTCTGACTTGGGCTGTGAACTTACTGGTCAAGAACCTCTTAACCGTTGTTGAGGCAAATGTAACAACGCATAACCAAACACATGGAAGGAACTAATGTTTGGTACCTTGTCTGCCAATCCACAACTTATACAGGCGTCTGTATTGAGGCGTATAGTGAATTAGATGATCGTGTTTCCTGAGTGTAGCAGACATTGTTGACAGCTTCAGCCCAAAAGTGACTTAGAGTTTACGGGCTACTGCTAGCGAAAAATATCCTTCTTACCTTCAAATTAGAGTTCTGTTCTTCCTCTCAATAACTCTATTTTGTCTGGCTGGAAGTTCTTAAGAGGCTAAAAAGTTATGATGAATAATTCATTATCCTCACAGAACTGGTCTTACCTCAGAGAAATCAAAACTCCCTTCTATGATCACTCCTTAATTTAGCGCTTGATTTTTTTGCCCTTCTCATTCATAAACTAGTTTAAAGAATTTGATCAGTTGAAAGCTGGTTTTCATCTTTAGGAGCTAAAGAAAATACTCATGTAAGGCTTGGTGTAGTCATCTACTATCACCAGTGAGTGTCTTTTAACCTCCAAGGTTGGCAGTTGGGATAGGCCCAAAGAAGATACATATGGCCAACCAAACTATAGGGAGACTATCATTGGAGTTGGACAATGCCTTATAACTTTTGATTGAGCTTCTTATTTGTTTTCCAAGCTGACTAGACTTTGCATGGTCCTTGTCATTTAACAAAAAACTAAGTTTTGGTAAACAAGCCTGAAGACTAGGTCTTTGGAGGCAAGCTTTTTACATACCTCTTGAAGTTCATGTGGAGTATAATCTCTTATGCCACATCCAGCCTTACATATTCTGAGGCTTTCGTCGAAGAAAGACAAGTTATCCTTCTTGATGAAACTGAGTCCCTCATGGCAAGATTAACCACATACACATTGCCTTCGCGGGGGGGGGGGGGGGGGGGGGGGGGGGGGAAAAAAGCCCTAGTTCTCAGTCAGGCCTTCATTGAGTTAGATTCCAGGTCTCAAACTTGACACTAGAATATAGGTTATCCGAGGAAAATGATGTTGATGTCCTTTATTATATGTATAGTTGACTTATTGCTTAGTAGGTTGTAGCTTCAATACCATCAACCATCAGGCTATCCTTGTTGGCATGAAATAAACACCATTTCCAATTGAAAACCATATCCTCCTCGTGGTCTTCCCAGGAGTTTGTTTGTTCTTTAAAAGATAGCTTCAGTGAAACCATCTTTCTCTTTGAAGTTTGATAGGAGAATCCTTATTGGCCTTAAGTCCATATGCCTTGAGTATCCACTATCATGATAGACTTAGATGGAGTTAGTGGAGCTCAATACCTGCATTAAACAAATCATCATTTATTTTGGTACCACCAAACTATCTTGGGTCTTCTTGCCTTGTACTTGATCTTGAGTTCTATAAATATGTTGAATTGAGATAAATTCATTATAATAACACAATGTGCATAATGGCGTAACAATGGCGGCTACATGCCCATAGCTATGGACAAATTAATAACATATTAATATGATGTATGTGTGAGTGTGTGTATGTGTGTATGTGTATGGATTTCTTCTTTCCTCATCATGTGGAGGAATAGACCATTTTCAGACCTTTCTTCTTGGTTGAACCATCCCTCTCTACTTAATATACATGTTCTAAAAACGATTTTATGGGTCCTCATAGAGTAGAAGTCAACTCTACATTTTCAGACCTTGTGATTCTCGTAAAATTAAGTTTTTTAAACCTGACCTATAAAACAAAACGAAAAAATTCCCTTCAAGCTCTTGATCGTAGACTATCTGACTTACTTTACGATTTTATAAAAACCAAGTCCAGTAATGCGATATGTTTGTTTCTTGGAAATAATAATCTGGATCTACAAAGATTAAGCAACTAGGAATAATCAAGGCTCAATAACCTCTTTAGATTTCACAAAATACATTTGCCTCTAATGAGGAAGAAGAAACCATTGTTATTATTAAATTTCCATTGATTTTTATCTACACTTTTGGAGTCCTAGGAAAAAATCTTCGAATCCCAATCTTGATTGTTTAGAGACAGCTCTTGTATGACTTATGATCAGAGGAGTTCATTGATGAAGAGTGAATGCATTCCACATCAACTGAGATTGGATTGTTTCCCAACTCCTCTATCTTAGAAGGTTAGAACTAATCTCTCCTCCTGTGCACTACATTCACAGTTATCTGTCTCAGAACTTGCATTCCTCAACCTCAAGGTTGGAGAGAGAGGCATCACTTCATAGAGCTATTTCTAAACCTCTACTTGAACTTCTCCTCTTTCTCCCTCTTAAAGAAAAGAATAGATCCTTTGGATAGTAACCATGAAAACCATTTCATGTAATTTGGATGTAGATCAAAGGTTATAATCATGTAGTGCGAGTTTTAAGATCATTTATATCTACATCAGCAAAGTTTATAGTCAAATACCTCCACTAATGTCAATTTCCTTGACGATAAAGTGGTTTTGCTAGCATCAGCTTCTTATGTCCACTCAGACATAGGTTGGCCCACCATGTGGTTTCTTTCATCTTTGCTAAGACTCAAAGCTTGAATCATTTTCTGAGTCACCATCCCATGACTCTTCAGCTACTAAGACCTCTTTTCCTTTCTTATGATGGACCCTTCTTGTAAGCCCTTTGATGAACTATTTCTTCTTTGGGGTTCAACTTTTCCTCTTATCTTTTTTTTAACTCTTCTCGTAGGGGGCCTTGATGTAACTACTACGATATAGTGACCTGACTTCTCGTAGTTGTAACACACAAGTCGTTTCTTTTGGTCTCATCTGCCTTGCTGCTCTCTTTGTTATTGTTGATAGTACTTTCTTTGTTTGCTACTGTTGCCCTTATGCGTATTAACTTGTCTCAGACCTTTTGGCCAGGAACGGCTAATATCTTCATCATCATTATCATCAACATCATCTGACAACTGGCTAGCAACAAGGGCTTTAGGAGGCTGCTTCCTGAAGCCTTTGAGAACAACACATTCTTTATTTCTTCTTACCTTCCAGAAATTATCTCTGCCCCGTTGGTTAAGTTATAAGTTCATAAGGTAAGGAGATTACCGTAGAGCTTCTACACTATCACTCTCTGGGTAGGACTTTTTGATTTTTTGATAGTAGTCCGGTTTTGGGCATCCCACTTGCTCAGGCAAATGCTCTCATCCGAACTTGATGTTGAAGGTTCTTATTTAGATAGACCCTTTCTATAAACATGCTCTTAGAAGAATTAAAGTTAGCTCGTTGAATCTTTTAATAGAGTGGGCAGTGATATTCTCTCTAAGCAAACGTGGGAGAACATTTCATAATTGTTGAGCTCAAGAAGAGACTGCTTATTCTCTCTAACTTCTGTCAGTTCCTGGTCATAACATCACAGCCAACAGGGCTTCCCTACACTTTCTTTAGTTGTAGTGCAAGTTGACTACATTTTCGAACAGTTGTCATCTTCTAGAAGACATAAATAGGAGTGTTCTTTCGGCCCTCTTGTCTAGCTACAAAACAACCAGCTTCTTCCTCGTTATAATGTCCATTCGACTACTCTTTGTTGGTGATAGCCATTTTGGGTTCGGCATGCATCAGGTTATTGGGCGCGAGGCCATTGTTGGAATGTATGGGACCACTAATGATCAACATCAAATAAATAGCATCTCATTTATCCGCATCCATGTAATGACCTACAATGCGAAACTTGTCCAGTTAATGTTTTTTTTCTTTTGTTATAGAGGTGGCTCTTACTTCCATCAGCCCAAGCTCAGACAAGCTCAGAACTGGTTTTGTTGTGTGTCATTGATCAACTCATAGCTGGATTAAGCTTATGTTCAAAGAGAACTACCCACTCTTGATACCCACCGTGTGTTGTTTCCCAGAAGGCATAATATGAAGATCTAAAAATAGGGGTTGATATAGATCCTTGGAATAAATAGCTTTTTGGTTTATGTGGAAGAATGTATTACTAGATAATTAAGGATAAATCAAGTTATAATCTAAGCACAAGAGAATATTAATTTGAAATTCCCTTAAATAGTGGGTTATAATGAAATCCACAGTCGTTCTGAATTTAGTTCCTGTAAAGTTTAAGTCACAATTATAAATATAGGTAGTTATAGGGTCTTACAGTAGAAGGTTAAATTTGTCAGAAAGATAAATGTACACAAGATGGTTTTAGATGGTGGTCTCTGAGTATAATACGACATCCTAGTCCCCACTTTTCTACTCTACGAGTAGGAAATCCACTAAGGATGCTTAGGGTCACGTAAAACCATATCACTAAGATCTATTAAGCACTTAATGAGCGATCCAAACTATGTATAGCTCCTGGATCAAGTCAATGGCTCGGTAGAACTCGGCAGATAACACTATGGGACCGAGGGACACTATAGAACCAGATCACGATTATGATCTCTTTATTAAGTCACGAATGAAGACTTTTAGAACTATGGTCTACTTTAGAGCCAAAGCGAATCATAGATGGTTGAATGTTATTGAGGTGCTATTAAGTTGCGATTAAGCTCAGCAAGTGTAATATAACTTAGGATAGCAGAACAAGATTCTTGAATTGATAGAGTCTGGGCTCTTAGATCGTTTGGTAGAGATTTAACACTTTGATGATTGGTGATATCGTTCTATTGATTTTGAATCTAACTTGCTCCTTTTATAGTTCTTCCTTGAATGGACTTCCCATTGCAAAGATTACATCGTTGATCATTTAACTGGCTCTGAGTATAGCTACGAAGATCTTTGATCTTGACTTTTAAGAGGGTTTTGTTTTGCTTGCTTTCGGCTCTGACCTGCCACATCAGTTTGCTGCTCCACCAACTATGTAGGTGTTGTCACTTTGCCAAGCTAGTTGTTAGACACAACATACTCTGATCTTCGATTTCAACCAAGGATGTTTGGCAATTAACTTGGATTCTTCAATTTGCAACGTTCCTTATTGTTAGTCCTGACATACTTTGCTATTTTGACTGATCGTAGAACTTCAAGAAGACCGTAGAGCATTGAGCTTGATTCACTCAACGATCTGAACTCTACGTTATACTCTACGAAGCTTTCTCTACGAGCAAAGAGTCATTCTACGATTGAGTCTATGGTTAGCTCTCTACGATTTTCTCTTCTACGATCCTTAAGTCACTCTGTGCTTGTTACTCCACTTTACGACCTTAGAGTGAACTCTACAATTTGACTGTAGGCTCTGTGATCATGTGTTAACTTTACGAACTTTTGGCAGACTCGACGATCTTCCACTAAATACTCTACGATTGGAATTCTAACTCTGCAAACTTCAATACACATTACAATTTGTCAGAGTAGCTTTACGATCGTCCTACTTGACTAAACGATCGATTTAATCCTATCATCTATACGTCAGTTTAGCTCATAAGATACAACCTAACAAAGTTTGATCTTTCTATTCTAATTCATTATACATCATACTTTCATTAAGGACTTTACAAAAACTACTGATACAAATATACATTAATCATATCATCGTCAAATTAAACATGCAGTTTCTAACAAAATGTATATGTATAATTTTAAATACTCATGTTAAAATAATTTTTGGATTTGAGATTTTATGAAATTTAAAAAAATAAGAATTTGTTTTCTTACATGGGGGTGTTCTAAAAGATTCTTATGTTGAAGTAATCTTTATATGAATAACTAATACATAAGATATACAAGAACTTATTTTTTATTTTGATAAGTGTTTCTTAATATTCTAATGTGGAAGTAATAATTATAAGATCATTGTCACATAAAATGTTACTTAATCTAAAATTATTTTAAGTAGTGAACAAAATATTGTGAAGTGAAATTACTCAATGAGATTTTAATTATTTAAAAGTGTGAGGGTGATTCTTTAAAAATTTCATTTTTTGATGGACTAATGTTGGCCTTCGAACTTTTTGGGAGCATAATTTTATTTATATTAGAAATAGTAAGGTTTGTGAATTTCTTGTTGTGGAATTCAATTTGATTGTGTAGTCCTATAAAATAAAAGTCTTTGAAATACAAACTTTTAAATAACATTGAAATGTGAACTTATTTCACTTAATTAATTCTCAAAGGTCCTATATGGAAGTTGAAGTTAAAGAACTTAGTATTCTTAAATAACTATGAACCTAGAAGGAGTATATTGATGTGGTGAAAGAAATTAATATAATAGTTTGATAAATAAAATAACTATATTATTAGCCTAAATATTATCCAAAATATTTATAGTAATTGAGTTCAATAGTGAGATTGAAAATGAGTTATAAATATTTAAGTAAATTATATATTAGGTGATAATACTTAGGTATGAGTATAATTATCTTGAGATTCTATATTCAGTATATATGAATAAGTGGTTCGATATTGACGACTATTTTTACTTTTCAAAGTAAAAATAATAACAAAAGTTTTAGACATGTGAGTATAAACTTATTTTAACATTTTTAGCATCGATGATGATATTACTTCCAACTCAAGTTTTTAAGAAATTTGATTGAGGGAGTATATTATTAATGAACAAGACAGTTTGTTTTTTCCAGATGAGAAGCTAAGGTGTGGAAATAGTTATGTACGTCTATACTAAGAACTAGTTTGTCACTTTTTTCCTATTCATTGGATATAAAATTACTTGTATGTGTTTATACTAACAATACAATATTATAAACTATAATTTGATAGTTTATGTGTACATTATTGATATGTTGATTGTGACAAACGAGAATTTTGTAACTTAATTTAAATATTTATTGATTGAATAAATATTTTTCGATGATTTGATTGTTGAATTAATTGATTAATTGATGAATTTGTAGTAGATAAATTTAATTATATGTCCTACTTTTGTAAATCATTGTTTATATTTTTTATTTTTAATTTATATATTTTATTGATTTTATTTGATTTAATGCATTATTTAATTAAGTATGATGTTATTTTTAATTAATTTAATATTAATTAGTGATTTAATAATTTGTCATTGTTAATAAAGGAGAATTTTATTTATGTGATTATGCGATTTAATTAATTCTATTTATTTAATTGATTTTTAGTAAGATTAATTTGATTGATTAAATATGTGACAAGAACTTTATAATAAATAATTTATTAAAATAAATTAGAAGGCGAGGAATAAAGGAGAAAGCCAAACATGGCCTTAGTAGGAGTTGGTGCCAGTTATCAACTGACACCATGTACTGTCAGTTTAATCTCATGTAGTTTTTATTATGTGCATTCCATTATCAGTAATTCCTAAACCTGAGAATACAGAGAGAAAAAAGAGAGAAATTTGGAGAATTGAAGAAAATTATTCATCTGCTTGCATTATTTAAAGCATCTAATTGAATGTTATTATTCTAATTTAAGTTTTTAATTTACATTCTTGAAGTTCATCCATGAATGTATGTTTTTGAGTTCTCTGTAAACTAAATTTTATGGCTAAATTTTTTATAAATTGATGATTAGATGTTTGAAAGTATGTATAAACATATTTTATATGACGTATATGTAATTTAGAGTAATTAAATCCATGAATTCATGTTTTAATTGAAGTTCTGAAATTACAGAGTAGTTATTTACAAACATGGCTTAAATGTATGAAATTGATACTTGTTTTGTATGTCAATTGGTTAAATTGTTGATTAATTATGTTTATGCATGTATAAATGAAGAAAACAAGATTTAAACGGATTAATTTGGTGTTATAACAAACCTATTATGTGTGATTCCATGAAATTTAAAGGAACTTTGATAAAATGACAGAAACCTCAAATTTTGATTCTTAGATTCATGGTTTATGCGATTTAAGTTGTTAGAATCATGCTAGAAGGCTTGGGTAACGATTATATATGAATTATAGTAATTGGGTATGTTTAATTTGACGTAAGAATAACAAGATTATAAGTTTTTGGCCTGTTTATACGTTCTTCGAGAACTGAAGAAACTGGAAGTCGAGTTTCTCGCCCCAGCGAGCTCAATGAACTGAGTTTCACGCCCCGGCAGGAGCTCGCCCCGACGAGCTCATTGAACTGAGTTTTCTCGCCCCAACGAGAAAACTGTAAAGAAATTTCTCGCCTCGGCGAAGTCTCGCCCCGACGAGAAATTTTGTGAAAGAATTCTCGCCCCGGCGAGCTCACTGCAGGAAATGTTAAAATTTTCTTTTTCTTTGTAGTTACGCTATGTCACCCTATGCATGTTTAAAACTTAGATTAATGTGTTGAACGAATACCAAGATATTGAGTTGAATGTTAAGCATATACTTGTTGATTATAGAGTATAAAGATTGATGAACCCTAACTTGACGTTGGGTTTTAGGAATTCTTAAATATGATATCACTATAATTAGGCTTACAATTCCTGAAATGAGACTGATAACCAGAAAACAATCGAGATATTAAAATGAATATTGGACAAGGATAAGTTTTGAAGTATTTATAATACTGTAACTAATTATTGTTACTGTTTTATAAACGAAGTGTATAGGTTGATTAAAGAACGTTATTTTTAATTTGTAATTTACGCACAAGACAAGTTTTCTACCCTTAATCTTTTATCTCATCGAAAGCAAGTTTACTACTCCTAATTTTTATTTCGTTGAAAGCAAGTATGTTATCCCTTAATTAATTATTTTTACGCAAGTTCCGGAACTTCATCCTTTTTATCATGCAAGCTTTATAATGCTATTAACTTTACTTGGGCAAGTTCTTAATTCTAGTCCATTCAATTGTATCTTTTTGTGAGATTTAGTCTTTGATTCTCGAATAATCAGTTACATTTTTACTAAACCTTGATTGACTAGCGAACCCTTATTGATTCGACTAGTCCATAGTTGATGAGCGTTCTAAATTCTAGAAACGTTATTGAAGTAAATCCAAACCAAACTTCCTTTGGTGCGGACTCCGATGTCAAACTGAGATGAACAACCCTTATACAGGGGATTTTATTTACGCGTTAGCGTTAAGATGTGCACATACATGGTTACAAAGGGCTGATCCCCCTAAGTACGAGAAGTAAGGTTCATATAGTCTTACGACTATTAAAGGTTTAAAGTAGAAATACTTGATTACCTGGGACATAGTTCATGGTCTTAAGACCCTCAGACGTTCTTTTGAATCTTGTCTTATATTCTTGACTCAAAAGCTGAATCTTCGATTATTCAATATCCGTTGATTATTTCGCATGTTATTATTATTATTGTTGTTGTTGTACTTGCTGGGCAATCATTGCTCACTCTTGCATAATAACATTACAGCTAAAGTTGAAAGAGTTGACGAGCCGTCCACTAGTAAGGGCAAAGGAAAAGCAAACAAGTGATGAAGACTTGTTGTATTTGCTTTAATGATGTTTATGTATTAGACTTGATTATATTTTCGCATTTGATGTTTTATTAAGGTTAGATGACCTGAGATTTATTTATAAAAGATGTTGTAACCCTTTAATGGGAGATTTCTATTTTATTTAAGAATTATCATTTATATTTGAATGGGTAGTTAGATGTGATGTGATTTATTTGGATAGTGAACACCAAATCCTGAGGAAACGAAGTACCCGAATTTGGGGGCGTCACATTGATCATTTGTACGTAGTATTATTAACGTAAACGAGACTAAGACACATCTATTTTTGTCTTTAAGTTAAAAAACTTGTAAAATAGAGGTTATCTTAGTATCATGTGAAAAAATAGTGAAGGTTTCAACTAAACCAATTTAACTGAGGGGTTGTGGCCTAAGTTTGATAGCCTTGAAGTTGAAGAATTTAAAATTTCTTTAATCGGGGTGATATACTGGAACTGAATTCTGATATAGCTATTGCAAATCTGGAGCATACAAGTGCTAGTAAGAGACTTATGTATGATAAGCAATGCACGAGATCAGATATCACCTCCGGTTTTAAAATTAGAAAGTACGCTAGTGTTTTAAAATTGGTTTATGTTAGATTTCTCAATGTTTTAAAATATCACATAAATGTCACTTATATTTTAGTGAAGAAAATTATAAATTCACAAGTAAGTGAATTTTTATACAATTTGGGGTATTGTTTCTTAGATGAGTAAGAAACAAATTAGTATTTCTCATTTCAATATATGGATCAAATGATATTATCTTATGAGGGAAGTTTAATGGATTATAGTGTTGTGTTAAAACATCGACCGTCACTTAATTTAGTGCCTCCTATTTCAGTATATGGTGTTAGTGAAAATTAGATTAAATACATATTGTTAATCTTGAATTCATATTAAGATCTTGCTAAGTAAGAAAATATATACAAGTAGGTGAATATATTGTTATATTTTGACAAATAGGTGGACATATTATTACTCTTTATATGATGTAGAAAACAAATGGAATCAAAATTTGTTGTTGAAACATCAAATTGTGACCACTTCCAAAATTGCTTAGTTCATTATATTGTGATAATGAAATTATTTTTGTATAGAACATATGAGATTGTGATTAATAGTAAGTCCTGACATGTTGGTTATAAACATAATTTTTAGACAATTGATATAAGAAGGTATCATAATATTTGTCTACGAGTAAGTCAAGTGATGACTTGGCTTATCTTATTACTAAGACTTTGACGTGAGCTTAGTAAATTTGATTACTTATGATATGGAACTTAAACCACTTTGAGTCGGGGGTGATGGGAACCCAACTTATTCCTAGGTTACCCCTAGTTTATAGGTTCAATGAAAAAAATAAGTCACAGTTGCTGACTGTGTTACTATATGAATTAAAAGTGAAGTTGCTTCTTATAGAGGGTTATGGTTTACTCTTCTAGAGGTTCATGAAACAGGGTATTGCACATGATTATATTAGCACAAAGAAATTGAGAATACTCAACGTGGTAGGAAGATTTTGTGTGTGTGTGTGTGACAATTTCGGTCATGTCATGTAAGAGTAGAGGTTCAATCTGTAGACACCATAAACTTCGATGTGAGTTTGAGTTGTTACACTAAGGGAATGTACAATAGTTGTTACACCTTCTTTTATGCACACATGCCTTGGAGTTGTTTAATAGAATATTGTTTGGGAAAAATGTAGTTTTTCTAAACAAGTGGGGGATTGTTAAAAATTATACCTTATTCTATATTTTGGAAACTTAATTATTGTCAAGTTTAGGTTTGAATAAAACCCATTTGTGGACAAAATTTAGATAAATATAAAGGTATACTTTATTTTTCTAATTGTGGAGAATAAAAGAGAACTTCATTTGATTTGTATAAAAATCATTTATTTTTTGCCCATAGTGAGGCATTTGATAAGGTATAAAGTTGTTTAAGAAAAACTAATTTTTTTCTTGTCTCATTTATTAGAAAAGACTACTAGTTACTTTATAAGTACAAGTAGTGTAGTCTTATTTTATTTTGGAACAAAAAAAAATAGTGAGAACTATTCAAATTCTATTTAACTACTAATTATTACTAAGATGTAATTTACAGAATTAGTAGTAATAAGTGTAGTTAAATATAATTGGATAGTTGTAATGTGTAACTTACAATATATATATATATCTATATATATATATATATATATATGTGTGTGTGTGTGTGTGTGTGTGTGTGTATGTTGATATAGATACATAAGATAGATGCATATGATACATATAAGGACATATATAAGAAAATACTTAACACTTGAAATATTCTCTTTTAATCTTCTACAAACATCAAACTATCACAAAGAGATGTTCGTTTGGGACAAATGTGAATTGTTATCACAAGTTTATTCAGTTTTAATGCTTGATATATATCCTGAAGTATATTATATGTAACCTATAATAAACTGATCGTCCTGGGGGCAATAAAGACCTTAAGAATATGTATCACTCGTGTCATGTCTTCTACTACAATTTTGATTCTATAAAACTACGGTTCTAATATTGAGTTTATTCTTGTACCCTTTAAGTAGAAGTAAATCAACATCTACATCTCTGATTCATAGTTCAATTAAAATTTTGCATTAATCCCTTTAATAAAAAGTATATCAATAAGAAAATTCACTTGATGTTTCCATACCATACATGGTTCCCATTTCAAAGATGAATTCACTATTCTATACTTTCAACCTTTTCGAGTTCTCATTAAACAAGTGGCAGCTTATCTCTGTGACATCAATATATATTACGACCTCTAAACTTTCAATTTTTTGAGTACCATCTGTTTTAAACAAGTGGCAGCTTGTTTCAATCAAATTGATCCCAAAAATTTTCTTTTCACTTTTGAGAAGAAAGCTAAAGAAAATTATGTAAAGTTTTCTCTTCTTTTCCTTTCTCTTCTTTAACTTTCTTTTCTTTTCTTTTCTACGACTAAAAAACTCTGAGACACTATGTAATAAGCTTTGTCAAAATAGGCTGAATGACACTTCTGTCCCTCCAAGTTGCCACCACACCACTTTTAAAATCGTCTCTAAAGTTTATTTTTTGTCAATTAGATCCTTAAACTAACATTTTTGGCGTTTCCATTTCTTTTACCCCGATTTGACCCCAAACCGACTCATTTTGACCCAACACGACCTAGTTTGACCCGGCCCCAATTTCACCAATTAATATTTTTTTAAAAATAAAAAAGTTTTAAAATTATTTTTAAAATAATTATTATTTTAAAATTAATATTTTATTTTAAAATATTAAAATAATATTTTATTTTAAAATATTAAAAATAATTATTATTTTAAATATTTTTAAAAATTATTATTATTTTCAGGAAAAAATAATAGAAACTTTTATTTTTTTTTCATAAAATGAGTAAAGTTTCATAAAATAGAGATTCAAAAAAATTAAATAAGAAAATTATAAAACTCTATTTATTTTAAAAAAGTAGATTTTTTTCATTTTTTATGTAAAACTTTATTTTCAGAAAAAAAGGTTTATGACTTTACCATTATTATATGTATTCTTAATAGTATTTTTTTTAAAAAAAAAACTAAAAATAGAAATTAAAATACAAAAAAAAAGTAAAGGATAAAAAAACTGATTCAATTTTTAAAAAAAAAAAGAAATTAAAAGTTTTAAAAATAATTATTATTTTCAGGAAAAAAATTAGAAATTTTTTCATTTTTTAAAAAAATGAGTAAAGTTTTATAAAATATAGTATCAAGAAAACAAAACTTTATTTTCAAAAAAATAGAATTTTTTATTTTTTCTGCAAAAACGAGTAAAGTTTCTTAAAATATAGATTCAAAAAAAGTAAATAAAAAAAAAATTTCTATTTTTTTCTGAAAATAAAGTTTTATTTTTTTGTTTAATTTTTTTGATTCTATATTTTATGAAAAAGCGGGCCAAAGGATTTTCTGAAAAGTGGAAGATTCAAAGAAAACAAGAGGAAAGACAATAACTAAGGACACTAAGAACAAAACTGTTGCAGATAGCAAATGAGTTTGCTTTCACTGCAATAAGCCTGGACACTAAAAATGAAATTGTAAGGAGCAATTTGCAGAGGCTAACCAGAAGAAACTTAGTGAAGCTTTAGTTACAAATATAGGTTTATTCATGATTGAAATAAATCTTTTTGTAAGTCAATGTTCTACTTGGGTATTGGATAGCGACTGTAGTTCTCACATATGCAATTCGATACAGAGACTTAGCAGAAGTAAAATACTAAACAAAGGGAAAGTAATCGTGCATGTGGGGAATAGAGCAAAGGTTGATGCATTAGCCGTAGGAACTTATAATTTAGTGTTGCCTACGGGCAAATCTATTAAGTTAATAAGTTGTTATTATGTTCCAGTTTTCATTATAAACATTATTTGTTTCCGTTGTTGGACAAGAAAAGTTCTGGTATTATATTTAAGAACAGTTGTTACTCTATTTATAATAATAGTGTTTTGTTTGAAACTGAAAGATTACTTGATGGTCTTCGTATACTTGACTTATATTAAAAATAATTTTACAAATTGAACAAACTAGTAAAATAAAAGGAGCTGATCATTCAAAAAGTTGAATATGTGTTTGATAAAATACAAGTCTGAATCATTTGAAAGGTTCAAAGAATTCAGAAGTGAAACAAATTGACAAAGTATTAAGATTCATTGATCAGATCGAGGAAAGAATACTTGTGCAATGAGTTTCTAGATCATCTCAAAATGATATTTTCTCATAATGGACGCTTTCTAGTACACAATAATTGATTGGTGTATCTAAAAGTGGAAATCGTACCATGTAAGACATGGTGCGGTCCATAATAATTTTTACCGATATTCTAGTATCCTTCTGGAGTTATTCCCTAGAAACAGTTGCATATCTACAAAATAAGGTAACCTCAAAATCCAGCCCCAAGACTCCATATGAGTTATGGACAGGGAGGATTCCTAATATTAAGTATGATAAGATAATGGGTTGTCCAACTTATGTGAAAAGGTTTCAAAAGGATAAGCTTGGGATAAAATCTGACAAGTGCAGATTTGTGGAACTTCCTAAAGTAAATTTAGGATAAGAGTTCTATAATCCTACTAAGCAAAATGTGTTTGTTGCAGAATACGCTGCCTTCTTGGATAAATATGTTTATCATTGAAGGAGCTAGTGGAGGGTAATAGATCTTGAAGGAGTTCAAGAACCACAAAGTAGTTTAAGTTAAACTGAGGAACTTGCAGATAGACCTATTGTACCACAACTGAATCATAAATTTGGAAAAGTACCGAAGATACCTAGGAGGTATGGATTCATCATAAAGGATGATGATGTGGTACACATCATAGAGGATAATGATCCAGTTATATACGATGAGGCTATGAGTAGTAGACATTCAGTGAAATGGCAGATGACCATGAAATCTGAAGTGAACTCCATGTATTCATAAAGAAAAGAAGAAAAGAAATCAAGGAGAAAAGAACTGAAGGCAGAAATGTTAGTTTCCAGAGGCACAAAAGATATCTAGAAGAGGAGTTGAATAGATACTTTGAAACTTTTTCGTTTACTTAAGAAATTATTCTCAGATAAGATTATATTAATCAATAATACACAACGAAATATATATTTGAATAACCCTTTAAACTTATGAAAGATATCATAGTTCTAAGTATTATAAATATAAGAACAGTTACCTTCAGATATAATAATTATAGCAGTTAATGAACAGTATGTAAATGACATAGTTGTTTTAAGTGGTTCAGAGTACTCAAGACTCTTAATCCACTGTTCTATTCCTCGAGTAACAAATCCACTAAGGATATCATTAAAACTTTGAATCACTGAGATTCCTTCAAGACCAGCAGCCTTAGAACTTTAGTACATTAAGTACTCTTTAAGACATGCGGCCTTGAAATTCTAATACACTTATTACTCCACAATACCAACAACCTTGAAACTCTATAAACTAAAACCAGCAGCCTTAGAATCTCCAGTACACTAAGTACTCTTCAAGCCCAGCAGACTTGGAATCTCTTTGGTCTCTAAGACCCTTACACTTTATTTAGAGTGTTTTGTTTGGTGCTACTAAGTTACCTTAAGCATGAGTTCTAAAGAACTTAGTAGCGAAGCAAGATGTTTCTTCTAAACGTAGAGTGATGCTTTGACAGATCTTGATTTGCTTAATTATAATCTTTAATCTGTTTGCCTTATATAAATGCCTCTAAAATCTTCCCGTTGAAATATTCCCGTTGCATCAAATCCTTCTCGTTGAGACTTGTTGTTGCACTAATGAATAGTTTATTCCTTGGCATGTGCAGTAGTGGGGTGAGTCAGCATCTATTAGCTTGGACCAAGGTAGTGGAAGGCAAGTATGACCTTTGTTGTTGTATATCATGGCTGTTTGAACCCCACAGACTTTGATTGTCCACTGAGATCGATTTAGTATTCAACAACTATCTTGGGAGTGTCATTCTGCATGCTTAGATGTTGGAAATCCATTGTGGGCAAGTTAAGATATTAAATCATCGTTTTGAGTTGCTCGTCTCTGACGAAGATCGTAGAGTATCTTACTAACTCTACGATTCTACTCTACGATCTAGCCAGTTCGTAGAGTCTCAATGAAATCGTAGAGTAACTGTTTGAACTGCTCTATGATTCTCTAATAAGACTTGATGCTGTAGATGAGCTCTTAGATCTATGTTTAGCTCATTGGTCATTCAAGGATAACTTGCATGTTTAGCCTGACAATCTTGACTAATGTCTTAATCTTGAATGCTCTTTCAGAGGTAGCTCTTCGTTCTGCTTAGTCGTAGACTGTCTATGGGAATCGTAGAGTGATTAACTGCATTAGCTCTACGATCCCGAGAGAGAGCTCTATGAGTCTGATTGAGCTTTACTTCTGCGATTGCCTGGCAGACTTTACGATCTTGCACTTAGCTCTGTGATCCTTTACTGCTCTACGATTCTTTTTCTGGCTGCTCTACGATCATGCCAAAGAAGCTCTATGATAGCTCTTACAATGTTCTACGATGAGTCTAGTCTTATCATTCAGCTTATAAGATCAACCTACCAAGTTTAATCTTTTCTATCTAAGTCCTTGTACATCATATTCATTTGAAGGACCTTACAATTAAACTACTGAGACATATATATATATATATATATATATATATATATATATATATATATATATCATAACATCAAATTTAATCATGTGATTCCTAACAAGAAAGACAAATAAGGAAAGCAAAAAAATTGAAGAAAGTTGAAAAGAGGAAGAAACGAGAAAAGAAGACTGAAAAGAGACAAGCTTCTCAACAGTCACATGAACTAGAATCTAAGGGGGATCCTATTAAAAATCATGATTTGGAAATGGATAGCAACATCATTCTCTTTGATCATGAGAGTGTGCAGGTGCTTAATTCATACCCACGTTATTGTTGTTAAGAGCTATATGTTTCAATGATCAAAGTTCCATAAGGTGGAGCTACTCAATGTTTCTAAATCTCAATCTTGTTGCCCAGAATTTTCCAAGGGTTCTATCGTTTGCAACTCTATTAATCAACAATGAACCCTTCTATCCATCGTACTGTAGCTTTCAGGTAATCTCTATTCTAACACTGTTTTTGTCTCACTCATCTGTTCCTTCATTCTTTACTCATAATAAAGAGGTCGTAGAGTTTTCCTCTATGATCCTCGAACAATCTCTTACTTTAATTCGTTTCAAAGTAGAACACTGATGTGTGATTTTTATACCTACGAATCAGGTACTTTCGACTTGATAATTTTGTATGTTCTTAGCTAGTTTATGTATATTTTTATGTGTTTTATTGTTATTTTGTAAGAAACGGTAAATGTGGGCGAATTGAGCATTTTTAGGGTCATTTGGTTAAAGCGTGTATGCGACGACATGCGGTGCCAAAGCAGCCAAGGCCAGCAGCAGAAGCAACCATCAATTTCCTAGAACCAGCGATGCAGCGCCGGTTTTATGCTTGATTCGGGCGCCATAGCTCTGGCTTTATAGCTAATTTTCCTAGGCTAGCGCCGCAGTGCCATTTTGTGCCCAAATCCCAGTATCGCAGCGCCGGTAAATTTCCCCCGCTTACTGCATATCGGGCGCCGCAACGCCAGAAGAAGAAGGAATCACGGCGCCGCAGCGTCGATCGGGTTTTCTGGGCAGATCTGAGCTTTTAAAAGACAAACCTAATGACCCATTCACTATCTTTCATTTCATTCAGAAAAATAAAAAGAGAGAAGAGAGAGGAGAGAGGAAGTGGCTGGGCTTGAAAGAGGGAGGCCATAGCCTTATGCCATGGTTCTTTAAGATGCTTGGAGGAGCTTCAATGGAGGTGCTTCAATGGAAGAACTCTAACACACAACTAGGGGAAGCCATCTTTTTCTTTCTCTTTTTCTCCTATGTAATTAATTAGTTTTGGATCTATGAATGTAATTCAACCCGTTTGCATAAATTATGTTAAATAGATTTTCCTTTTGATTGGCACCATATGATTTGGATCAATATATTTTGTGTTTAATGTTTATTTGCTAAGGAATAGTGATTGGCTTGGTAATCCATATGAAATTGGAAAATGGATTGTGGATTTGGACCATGAATATATTGACATGTGATTATGCTTGTTCTACATGTGTTGGAATGCATAATTTGTATGTAGGATAGGAATATACCTATATGTCATGTGTAGCCAAATTAGGAATTTAATCTTAATAACTCGTTTTACGAAAGTTTATTCGGTTGATGAATGATTAATGAGATTGCCGTTACATGTGTCTTGTTGATTATTTTAGGATTGAATGACTTGTTTGCATATTGGATAGGAATATACCTATATGTCGTAAAGGGTGATTTTTATATGACTTCGGAAGAGACGTATGAATACGTAGGATTCTCGGTTGGCAAATCATCGTGACCATTATGATTAATTAGAGAGTTAGTACATTTAAATAAAGTATTAGGGGATATTGTGTTCGTAGCTCAATATTTATCTATCTAATTATGTTATTTAGTTAATTGTAATCTTAGTTTTAATCACTTAAATCAAATTGTTCAAATAAGATCGAGACGATATAAAGTTAGTACTTGGTTAATCATTAGAGATAATTCCTCGTGGGATCGACAAACTTTCTTATCACTTTATTAGTTGTTGACCGCGTATACTTGCGCGTGTTTATCGGTTGCAAAATCGACCAACAAGCATCCCAAATCTCTGTTCACAGAGTCCCAATATTCTACGAACAATGATCAAAACACTATTTTTCCAGTCATAGAGTCCCAACGCTTTATAGACCATGAAATGACACAAAATCTTCTAATCGTAGAGTCTCATAACATTATGATTGATGATCAAAACACTCATTTTCATACAACTCTTATTCCAATTGCCTTTTCATTCCCTACCTCAATACTGAATCAAGAATCCAATCTACCTGATCCTACAGATATTCCTTTTTCATCTCAAACTTAATTCATGGAGAATTCATATCAACTTTAGGAAACAATTTGTGTAGCTGTAGGTCACACCTCTGAAGATAATCCAATAAGATCCATCTTTCAAAACATGTTATATGGTATTCATGCCTGAGATCAGACTTACTTAAAAACCATCGAGGAGTAAAAAGATCGATGTTTAGGTATTCAGCAGTAGAGTGAGAACTTCATAGATATTGTTACAACTAAGATTCTTGAACTCAGCTCTGCATTCCAAGATGATCTGCAAATGTGACTGCTCATACTAGCAATGCCTCTCTAACATGTAATGATGACAAAAAGGGGGAGAAAAAGGCATAGTTGGAAAGGTATAGTTAGTGAAAGGGAATCACATAAGAATAAGTAAATCAGAAAAAGATGAAGGGGGAAGAAGACTCAGAAGGAGAGTAAGGTATGAAAGCAACTAAAGGTAGAGGATACAATCCCGGGGGAGAACAAAAGTAAGGAAAAAAATCAGAAGAACCAATGAGGGTAAAGAAAAAGTTAGAAGGGAAGAGAAGCAACAAAAGAAATCAGAATCAAAGAAGTTGTCGCTCAAAAGAGAATAATTGAATAGAGACAAAAGCTAAGGGGGAGATCGAAAGTTGAAGAAAACAGAAGGAAATAATGAAGCTAGGGGGAGAAGTAAGGCAAGTAAGGATGAGAAAAGAAGCAACAATGAAAAACAAGAAGACAAAGAAGAAGTAATCAAGATCAACTCATTCAGAAGGCAGGAGTCAACAGAAAACAACAAAAGGTAGTGCAATAAGTTTTTTTTTTTGGAAAGTTGTTCTTCTATATTTCCTTTTGCATTGTAAGTATTATGGCTTTCATAAATAAATTTATTTTGCCCTAGCAGTATAGTGACTTACTGTATTCTAAGTCATACTTAAATTTTAAGTAAATGAATAACTATATTGATATATATTTTGTCATCATCAAATAGGGAAAGATTGTTAGAGTCTGTTTGTTTAATTTGATGATGAGTATATGATTATATGATAAATGTGTTTATATGATAAGTATATGATTATGTGATAAATGTGTTTATGTGCTTGATATGATTATGTGATTATGTGTTTGATGTGATGTGTTGAAGTTGAGTTGACATAGTTGTTTGAGTTAATGATGAATTACCGGTAAAGTCTGTATATTATCTAAGTGTACTGGGATTGTAAGGTCCTTAATGATAACATGATGTATAAAGACTTAGAATAGAAAGATCAAAAATTTTAGGTTGATCTTGTTAAATAAGGTTTGATACTGGATGGTAAAGAACAATATGTTTAAAGTATATTTGTATCCTGTAAGTTTTGTAAGGTCCTTAACTATGAAATGATGTACAATAACTTAGAATAGAATGATCAAACTTATTAGGTTGATTCTGTGAGCTTGTCTTCATATTTAATAGATAGAATCAAGTTAATCGTAATGTTACTTTGCATGTCCATAGTGTAAATGTTGTTAACAGAGTAATCTAAGTGTTTATAGAGCAATGTAATTAATGTATATTTGTATAAGTAACTTTTGTAAAGTCCTTCAATAAAACATGTATGTACAAGGACTTAGATTAGAAAGATCAAAATGTTAGGTTGATCTTAATAAGCAAATTAAATGTATAGTCGATATGATCAACTGATTATTTAATTACTCTGCTAGTTCGTATAGGTGATGGTAGAACGCAGAAGTCAACTCTTGTTCGTAAAATATCTGATGAATCATAGAGTTCACCTCAAGATGTTCAAATTGTAAAAAAGTTTAGATGATCACAAAGGAGCAAGACTATCTCAGAGCTAAAGAAGAAATCACAGAGTCTATAACAAAGGTTGTAGAACTGCCCTCTGATTTGTAAAGTGAAAACTGAGATAGCAAAGCAAAGAGCAGTTTGCCTTAGCATCGCAGAAGATAGACAACAAAGCACTTATCATTCGTAAAAGTTCACTATGATTCGTAAAGTGAACTAAGAATCGTAAAGTCAAGCAAAGCTCGCTAAGTGAAGAATGAACGTAAAGTACTCCAAACAATCACTGAGTGATGAGTGGATTTTATATCCATGAATTGTGTACTTTTAACTTAATTATTTTGTTAGTTTTTAAGTAGTTTTGGTTCAGTTTAATGCATTTTAATATTTCATTGTAGGAATTGTAGAATAAATAGTGAATATTTAGCCTTATGTGGAAGTCAAGAATGTTAGGCAAGGTTTTAAGAGCAAAGAATGGGCTAAAGGAAATGATTGAAGGCTTATTTGGGCGAGTAAGGCAAGGAAAATCAAAGGAGTGACAGAACTTATGGGTTGTAGTGCATGATCTTGTGAGCTGCGGCGCGGATTATGGGCCGTGGCGCTTGGTGTTGTAGGCCGCGGTGCGCGATTAATTTTAATGGCGCGTGGCGCGGCGGATTTGAGAGGGTTTGGTTGGCTAATTTCATTCCGTTCGTCAGATAATTACCAAGAAAGACCTAAGGAACGAGGGAGGATATATATAAAGGCTGGAGATTAATAAAAGGATATCTAGGGTTAGGAAGAAAAGAGGAGGCAGAGCATTAATCAATTTTCTTAGGAGAAAAAAAGAAAAGAGGACTGAAGATCGAGATCTGGAGAAGTCTAGCCGGAATTGACCATCAGATTTTTCTCTTTTATCTTACTTTAGACTTTTGAATTTATAATGATTATGATTGATGTGATGTTGTTCTTCTCTTCATTCATGAACTAATTTCTATTTTCAAGATTGCAATGGAACCCGATGATTGAATTTTATTAATCTATTGACTATTTAAGTTTTATCAAGTGTTTGTAAGATTGTTTATTATATTTTGATTTTCACTCAATTTGTTTATTATATTTTGATTTTCACTCAATAGTTGTCTGGCCAACAATTAATCTATTTATATAAATAAGATGGGTACATTAATTCTAGATTGGATGTGGAATATGATACATGTGTTAGATTAATTCATTTTAGGAATTATCATTCAATTTACAAGAGGGATAAAAATATACCCAATTGTCGCATGAGCTTGTTAAGAATTGGTAATTTTAGCATCATTGTTGATTATTCACATAGGAATATAGTGTTTTAATTAAGAATGATAATACTTATCTAATTTTAGAATAAGTTAGATAGATACATTTGAATTCTTGGTTAGCAATTTGCAACATTTGATTGATTAAATGGGAAGTAGATGAATATGATACATCATCGGGGCAAATTGTAATCTTGATAAATTCATTTATATAATATTGCTCATAATTACTTCTTTTATTAATTAATTATTTGAGATAATCAAAATAATTTTCTTTTGTTTAAATAGAATTTGGTTAATTTAAATTAAGTACTGGATTAATAAATTAATTTATTAGATTATTCCTCGTGGGATCGACAACTCTCTTATCACTTTATTACTTGATTGACTGTGTATACTTGCACTTAAATTGCTAGTATAGATTTAGCTCAACACTGAGCATAAGTCTAAATCGTAAAGTATCTCAAGGATCGTTTAGTGAAGACATAATTGCAAAGTCAGCTCCAGAATCATAATGAAGATCTTCATAAAGCTGATCGTAGAGTATTACTTCCATCGTAGAGCATTCTTCGTAGAGCACTCTTCAAAAAGTAGAGCAAACACTACGATTTTCCAATTTTGTAGAGCAGAGTTAGGTCTGACAAGAGACTGACAATGGAACATTGATGATTGAAGGTTCCGATGCATTCTTCAAGTATCCTTGGTAGTAATCAAAATTTATGTGTCTAACAACTAGTTTGTTGAAAGCGACATCTCAGTGGAGTTAGGTGAGAAAGCAGACTAATGTGACAGGAAAGTCAAAAAGTAGCTGACACATATGTGTAAATGTCAACATTAAGGATTCTAGAATATCTTAGGCATTAAATGCATCAATGGAAATATTTTTAACGGGGAAGATTTCTAAAGGACTATAAAAGGCAACAAAGATTCAAATTCAGGTGTGTGATGATGACGGGTATGAAATAATAAAAGTTGAATGATGGATCATCACCATGGAAGAACACAAAGCTGAACCGACGAAAACGTAGAACAAGCTCCACTCTACGACTTAAGAAGTGTTCAACGCTGCTAAACACCAGAAAGAAGTTGCGTCTCATTGCAAAATTTAGCAGCACATCTCAATAATCATCTCTACTGTGATTGTGGTCTTAGTGACCTGCATACCAAGTCTAAGTGACTTGAAGAGATCTTAGTGATCTGGGACTTAGTGACCCACATTCTAAGACTAAGTGATTCGAAGGAATCTAAGTAATTCAGAGGACTAAGTGTCCTGGTCTACGTGACCGAACTGTCGAGACCAAGTGACTCGAAGGAACCTTAGTGGTTCAGTTATAAAGATCTAAGTGATCTATATTCTTAGTAGATTCCCTACTCTGTGAAGTAGAAGAGTGAACTAGGAATTATTCAGTCTCCGAACTACCTAAAACTCTCGTGTCATTTCACTTTACTGTTCTTACATTCTGTCAAATAGTTATAATGTGTATGACTGAAAGCATTAACTAAAGTTGGAACTGAGTTTCCTTTCAATCTTAAAGTGGGTTTTATCAAATTTATATTCCGCTGTGCATAATCAAATTTTATTAACTAATTATTTGGTAATATCTTATCTAAGTAAAGTTAAATTTAAATGATCTATTCAACCCTCCCTCCCCCTTTTAGATCTCTTAGTGCATATGAGAAATAACACTCTTTCTTATCAATTTTTTGTACCCATCTACGTTTATGTAATTAGTATGTTAAAATGAGTAACACTTGTGTCATTTTAAGTAACCTTCATGAAAATAAAAGTAATATTAATTACTTTCAAAACATGTAATGTCTTTCTCAAACCATTTAATTCTCTCCTCACTTATGGTAACACATGTCAAATTACTAACATTAACATCAATTTTTTTATCCAAATTTGCGTACGTGTAATCAATATGTCAAAATGAGTAACCTTTATGTTTATAAAAGTAATACTATTTTCAAAACATGCAATCTGTTTTGGAAAATCATGTAATCTTCTCCTCAATTATCGTAACACCTATGTTAAATTATGTAATATTAATATCAAACTTTTTATCTAAGTTTACATGTATAACTAGTACAATTATTGTATATATTTAGATTTATTTAATTTTTCATCAATAATTAATTATACACAATATATTTTGGAAGGAAATAATTTTTTATATAAAAATTATCCTACACAATATTAATCCATTATTCCTATAATTAATATATTAATATATATAATACATAAAATATAAACAATACAATAATTTCACAAGAAAAATCGTAATTCGCACGGGATCATGAGCTAATTATTTTAATAAGACAAAAGCACTTACCTTTTTTTTTGCTAAATTAAAAGCACTTACTTTATTTTTGTCTATTTCACAACTTGTTTGATTTTTCTTTATTTCACCAACTTATATGGATGAGAGAGAATAATGTGAACAGAGTAAGATTTGTGATGATAAAATGAATAAGTTTATTTTCTAATATTGAAATTATTTGTTGAAGGTTTTAGTTATAATATTTAATATTCACACCTACCTATATAATATTAAATAGGGAATTATTATTTACACAAATTTTTTTTATTATTTTCATAAGGTCTTACTCACATAAATGTGGGTCCCATTTATTATTTATGTGAGAGAAGACTTGTGGAACTATCAAATTTTTTTTATGAAAATATTAATTTTTTATTAAATAAATAAATTAATAACCCATTATGACCAAGACCATGACCCGTTCTTAATTACCCAGTCTCCTTGGACACTCCTATCTCACCCACTTGTAATAGGTAATGGGTAGTGGGATTTTCTTTGGCACCAACAAATGAACATGATTTGAATTGGAGTGCCGTGTTTCTTGGCCATCCCAATTAATGCATGTCAAGTACCCTATTTCATTCATTTATTTGAATAGGATAGCTCAACAATACTCCACCGTCCTCAAAATAAGAACAAAAAAATGACTTTGACCAGCTCAATTACCCACTAGAATTGCAAAAGTTGTCCCACAAATCCATAAATACCAAAAAGTAGTACTATATTAGTTGAATTACTAAATATCCCGTCGGCAAAAATGAACCAAATGATTATTATTTTCAGTTGAATTTTTGCAGGCGGAATTGTCCTTCGGCAAATGAACCAAACCGTTGACGAGCTACTCTTTAGACTTTATAAACCACCGGCCAGACTGTCCTTGTCCGGCCCGGCCGAGTTGATTTTGGAATAGTGTAGCTTTCTCAACTAGTATTATTGATAGCTTCAACTGACCTAAGCCGTCTAGAAATCAGTATGGACCTTGTCTATTAATTATATGTGCCATGCATTCATTTCACACATTAAAACTAATTAAGGACTTTCGGGTTTTTCCATTTCTATTCCATTCCTTTTTATGTTTCTATCCTTTATTAATTAAAATGTACGGATAAATAAATTTTAAGAATACAGATGGATGGACGTATCAAGTTAGTTAAAATATCAATAATAAAATATATTTATATATAGGGGCCTCAAAAAATCCCACAAAAAAAATATACAATTCTTTCCTATAGACGACAATTAGTATAGCAAAATGTTTGTGTTGCATTATTTTGGTTGGTTTATTTTTTTAATCTATTTGGGAAATATAAATGACAAGTTGGATTTGTGTAAGGGTTCTTTTTCCGCAATTTTGTCATGCTTATGACGTGTGCCCATTTTCAAAGCCTGCCAAGTGGTTTTGTAACACAATAATCCTAACAATCGGGATCATTGCCTGCCAAGTGGTTTTGTAATTTTACATTTGTTTTTGGTAACTTATAGATGTAGAGTTATGAAAAATCCTATGTCTGCAGGATATCATTTCATACACTCGAATGCGCACGAGCGCTCACATGCACACATATATATAACAGTATTTATAAAAAGAAGAAATAAAAATAGGACACCAGTTAATCCAAGTATTATGGATACTCCAATCATATGTCATGACATCATCAAAAAGAAAAAGAGCAAAATACTTAAATAATAAGATTTAACTCTAGTCAGTCTCTTTTAACCATGGTTCACAAAGATCTGATTCCATCTCTTGCTGGCTGGACTATAAAACTGCACTAAGAACCTCATCATTTACAAACACACGGAGATAATGGGTTCCTTAGGAAAAGGAGAAAAGTCTATTAGGCCGCATGCAGTTTGTATCCCATTTCCAGCTCAAGGCCACATAAACCCTACCCTAAAATTAGCGAAACTCCTCCATCATAGAGGCTTTCACATAACTTTTGTCAACACAGAGTTCAACCACCAAGTACTTCTCAAAACCATAGGGCCCCACGCCCTCCACGGCCTCCCGACATTCCGGTTCGAGACGATTCCCGACGGACTCCCTCCGTCCAACGCTCGGGCCACTGAAGACATCCCTCTCCTCGTTGACTCCACAAGCAAGAACTGCTTGGCTCCCTTTAGGGAACTCCTACTCAAGCTCAATGACGCCTCGTCGTCGCCGGTGGATATTCCTCCGGTCACTTGTATCGTCTCCGATTTCATCATGGGTTTCACTCTTGAAGCTGCGGAAGAACTAGGGATTCCAAAAGTTCTTTTCTGGACTGCCAGTGCATGCAGCTTCATGGGTTTCTTGCACTATAGTCAACTTATTGAAAAGGGTTTTACTCCTCTCAAAGGTAACAACTATACTCAATATAAATAAACAAATAACTCATACCCCTAACTTTTCAAATTATGACAAAATATTACTATTTGAGAATAAAGTTAAAACTCAGAAGTCTTTACGTTCTCTTTTGATTATGAAGAATAGATATCGATTAATTTTTAATTATCATTAGACACTGTATCACGTACTTTGTAATTAAGTTATTCCCTAATTTAACAATTTATTTCTCTTAAATTTCGTTTTTCTATTTTCTATTAATGCAAAACATCAACTAGTAATTACTATAGATTACTCCCTCTGTTCCTAAAAGATTGTCGTTTTAGGAAGTAATTTTTGTTCCAAAAAGATTGACGTTTTGAGTTTATCAATGCAAATGGAGTAATTTTTTCCAACTTTACCCTTATTTAAAGTTCTCCTACTTAATGATTTTTCTCAAAAAAATACAAAACCCTTCTTGGTTGTTGAAATGCCTTTACAAATCTCTTCCTTTCCCAATACTTCTTCTTCATAATCTCATGGTTGGTAGTATACTCCTTTTTGGAATTTACAAAGTTAATAATTAGTTGAGATAATTAAAACAAGGGTAATATAGTATTTTTCATAAGGAGTAGTTGCATTCGTTAATCTACGTAAATTAACTTTAAACGACAATCTTTTAGGAACAGAGAGAATAATAAATATAAGAGTATTGTTAACCGTATTGTATGAACAATAAATATCTTTAAAAACTTGAAATGAATAAGTATTAATGCTCTTGCGATATAAGCAGCCCTACTGTATATGTCATACGCAACGGAAATTATTGGTGAAAACATCATCACCTAGTATATATGTCATAGTCATGTCATATATAGGAGTACGTCACAGACATGGAAATTGGTCACAGGGCCCACATGGACTTCTATTAGCTGGTTCAAGATCATCACCATGTGCAAATGATAATGTGGTGATCAAAGTACGTATGTGCCAATTTATAAAATTGATTTCTCAACTTTTTGACATACAAAGTTCCACTTCAGAGATATATAATTTTAATGGGTTACTCCATTCATTTTTAATTAATTCTGATTGCTTCAACATGATTTTAATTTCTCTCTTGTACAAAGTCCATCCACAAACATGTCAGTTGAGATACAAAGTTCCACGTATAGTCGTATACGAAATTGTCATTAAATCTTATAACAAAAGGATTCATATATAATATATACATTTTTCACATGCAGTGTGACTTTCATATATTAATACAATTTCTTTTCTTGAAATGCAGATTGGAGTTACTTAACAAATGGATATTTGGACACTGTCATAGATTGGATTCCAGGTTTGAAAGGTATAAGATTGAAAGATCTTCCCACACTTATCAGGACCACAGATCCAAATGATCCCATGCTTAAGTTTGCCTTGGGTGAGATGAAGAAATATTTTAAATCTTCTCCACAAGTCATATTCAATACATATGACACCATAGAGCATGAAATATTAGATGCACTAACAACTATGCTCCCTGCTAAAATCTATTCTATCGGTCCGATTCACCAACAGCTGAATAATATCAAAGAAAGAGATACAAATTCCATCGGATTGAATCTATGGAAAGATGAACCAGAATGTCTTGCTTGGCTCGACTCCAAGGAACCTAACTCGGTTGTTTATGTGAATTTTGGAACCACTACTATCATGTCACCTGACCAACTAGTTGAGTTTTCTTGGGGACTTGCTAATAGCAATCAGGCATTTTTATGGATCATAAGGCCTGACCTTGTCATCGGAGACACCGCGGTTCTTCAACCGGATTTAGTGGAAGCAATCAAAAAAAGAGGCCTATTAGCAAGTTGGTGCTCACAAGAACAAGTTCTTCAGCACCCGTCGATTGGAGGGTTTTTAACTCATAATGGGTGGAATTCCACTCTTGAGAGTATAACTTGTGGAGTGCCTATGATTTGTTGGCCATTTTTCGCGGATCAACAAACTAATTGTTGGTATTGTTGCTCTCGCTTGGGAATTGGGATGGAGATTAACAGCGACGTTAAGACAGATGAAGTTGAGAGCCTTGTGAAGGAGTTAATGGTGGGAGAGAAGGGGAAAAAGTTGAAGGAAAAGGCCATGGAATGGAAGAAATTGGCAGAAGGAGCCATCACTCCTCCAGCTGGATCATCGTATGTTAATTTTGAAAAAATGGTCAATGATGTACTCTTGACTAATAATATTTCTGAGTAGTCGATTACTGTGTTAGGATGATATACATTATTGGGCTTTTCATCTACAAAGTTAAACTTTTAAATAAGTTGGTTACCCAACATGATATCAGAACTCTGGGTGTGCAAGGTCTTAATTTATTTAACAAGAATGTCAACTCTCTTAAAAACCAACAACATTATTGGGCTCTCCATCTACAAGATTAAACTTTTAAATGAGTTGGTTACTCAATAAGGTATCAAAACTATGGGAGTACAAGATCTTAACTTATTCAACAAGAATGCCAACTCTCTTAAAAACCAGCATAATTTCTTGCTAGCTAAGATTTGGAGTAGTAGATGTGAATTGACTACTTCCTATAATAATCCAGGATAGTTTCTTACTAGCTAGGATGTGGAGTAGTATACGTGAATTGGTTAATTCCTAGAATTTTTTAGTCATGTATGTATTGCTCTTAATTAGTTTCCATGTTTCAAATCAAGGATTATATATAAATGCGATGAATGTTATGTAAAGCCAAATAGATCAAAGATTTCACAGATATTGGGTAAGAAGGAGATTGACTTCATTATAGTGAAAGCTTTCAAAAGCCACTACAGCGGGAATTAAAATTTAAAAAAAAAACAAAACAAAACAAAACAAAAGTCTTCCCTACAACTTAAAAAGTGTCGTATATATATTATTTTAGTTTTTTCCTTCCTGATTTTAAAACGGACATTGAAAATGACATGAACTTTAAGTGGAATAACAGGGGACATTAGTTTAATAATTGAAAAGCATTTAATAAGATTAGTAGCATTTTTTTTGGAATAGAATTGTTAACAACGACACGTACGAAAACAATTGCAACTTCTGGGCAAAACTAATTTGCGATTTTGAAAATCATGTAAGGGTTATCAGGGGCGGATCTAAGTAAGGGGCAGGGGGACAATTGACCTCACTGATTTTTCAGGGGTCAAAAAGAAAAAGAGTATAATTTTAGGGTGTTTAATAAAAAATTTAAAGTTTAGATTTAAAAAATATTATATCCGTTCCAAAATTAGATATATATTTTTACTTTTTAAAGTCAATTTGTGAAATCCTAAAATTCAAAATTGATATGAAGTTATTTAGTTTTAATATAACAAATATAACAATTATAAACTAATTATAAAGCACTACTAATTATTATCTTTATTGTTTTCAAAACTTGAACGAATTTATATCAATTTGAGTTTTAGGATTTCGCGAATTGACTTTAAAAAGTCAAAATGTATATCTAATTTTGGAATGGAGATAGTATTAAATTTATTTAAAGTTCATATCCTATACTACTTCTGGTGACTACAATACTCTCTGTATCCCTGTTTCTCGTCCAGCGGCTTAACCTAATTCTTCTCGCTAGTTCGACTTTAGAGAAAAGTCGATATGTTATATATTTTTTTTTATTTCACAAATTTAGTAATTGCTTTGAGATTTTTTGTAATTACTTGCGGATTTTTTTGTAATTGCTTGTGGATTTTTGTAACTAATAAAAATGAGATTATCATGCAACAATTTTAGGTAATGAAGTCTCAACAAATGTTACTATAACTAATATTTGGGCATTATTTAGTTTTATAATTTATTTTATTATATTTTTATTTTTTTACGGGAATTTGTTTATTTCAAATTTGACCCCACTGACCTAAGATGCTAGATCCGCCCCTAGGATTGGTTATGCAGTTGCTATGTTTCTCACAAATTAAGCTTTCTCCTCTTCTCTTGTTTTTGACTTACCTGTTTACTTTTGGTTATTGATGCTTAAATTGGTTTGGTTTAGTGTCATACTTCCGTAACTATATGTAAATTGACTACTAAATAGAATTTAGCAACGGAAATGAAATCCCGTGGATAATAATTATAAACAGCGACAAAACTTGCCACGGGCAATCTGTCATGGATTACAACTTTTCAGCCACGGAGTACTGCCGTCACTGATCCATCAACTATGTAATCTGCTGTGGATGATCTGTAATAATCGCTATTAATCCATTTAATCGCTGTAGTCCATTGCAACTTAGGCACAGACATTCACTAATTTATATATATATATATATATATATATATATATATATATATATATATATAGTGTATTACTATACATTAATTGAAGCAATCATCCATTTAATATATACAATTATATTTACTACAGTTATCAACAAAAATTATATTTACAAAATTGTTTGTCAACTCCTTTTCAAACAATATCATATATATATATATATATATATATATATATATATATATATATATATATACACACACACACACACACATACTTACCGATATGACGTCATCCCTTGGTCTGAATTGATAGCTCGACAATGCAACTATTGAGTTTTCAAATAATCAAATTGCTCCACAAGTAGCTAGAGATAGATGGGAAAAGGATTCCATATATATTTATATCTGAGGTATATATGGCTGAAGAGTCGACCGGCAAATAAACAAAGCCAACTATATCAGTTAAATTGTTTCTTTTCTGAAGATTCGTTGACAACCAATTCTCTATCAATTCCTTAATTATAACAAAGCCGGAGTGACTAGGGTTTTGCCTTTTCAAGTGTCGAAAGCTTGTTTATGAACCACTAGCTTAAATGATGAACGAGCCAACTTAATTGAATTTAATTATCATTTTATAATATATATACATAGGGGTCCGATATAATCATGCATAACAAAGGTTGCTATGAAAATTTAATTATATGGTTAGATCTTACTGTTGGATTTTTGCTATAAAAATCTTATTTATCTATTTATTTATTTGTTTATTTATTTATGTTGGACATTTATTTATTAATAAAAGTACATCATGCATCATCATTAAATGGTCATTTAGTATGTTTATATAAATCTTCATATTATATATAGGGCTACATACACTTCTCTCACACCAAGTATCACCAAATTCATAATTCAACCCCCAAAGTAATTGGGCTTACAAATTGCTACATAAACTACCTAATTGTATACAATGCCCCCCCTCCCCCCAAATTTATATTTCGGCTAAAATTGGTCAGGATACCTGACCCAGTCAGCAACCCGATTGGACCCAACTGGTTTTATACGATTTGACCGTATTTAAATAGGGTTTGACTTCGTTTAAAAATTAAAATACTTCTAAATACAATTCACCTTAAGTAATAACCTTGCTGCTTGCCTCAATGGTTTAAGGGAGAACTTGGGTTCAACCGTAAATCTGGAGGTCTTGAGTTCGACTCCCACTCGAAGTAGCATAGGTCCACGGACCGCAGGCGTAAGCCTGTTTCGAAAGCCTTGCTCGGGGTGGAGATATTAGTTCAACGCAAGTCGGGATACTCCACATATCCAAAAAAAAAAATCACCCCAAGTAATGTTGACTTTACAAATATAAAGTTAGAAATTATACCAAATAATGTTTAACAAAAATAACAAATCAAAAATAATAATTAATCTCGTATATGTATCAAAATACGGTTTATATATGAACTAATCTTCACTTTCCCAAGGAAAAAATAAATTGTCACATTTAATTTTATAAATTAAAAAGAATATATAACAAAGGGAGTAATTTTAAATTAAAATTTCAAAAAAAGGGAAAAAAAGGAGACCCACTAATAATTTTGAAATTTCATAAAAATAATAATTAAAGTTTGACGATTAATTATTACTTTTAGAAAATAATGTTTTAAATTTGAAATTGAGTGAAATTTCATAAAATATATAATGTTGACTTTTAAAATATAAATTAAAAATTATACCAAATAATGTTTAACAAAAAATAACAAATTATAAATTCAAAAAAAAAATCATTAACCACCACCACTGTCCCACAACAATCAGACCACAATCACGGCACCACCACCACCCCCATTACTTATGTTGACTTATATGTTTTTGTTTTAATGATGACAACATATTTATGGAGATATTTTCTGCTTACCTCGTGCTTAATGATAAATTCCATGATTTTAGTGAGAACCATATATTTAGGGGGAGTTATATATTATCATCATTAAAAAGGGGGAGAATGTTAGTTTATATATTATGTTTTTAATGATGATAATATATTTTGTATGAAAATAGTGTATTTTGCATGAAAATAATATTATGTGCATGAAAATAATATGCTTGTGTGTGAAGGTTAATTAATGGTCAGGATTGATTATGTTTTTGGGCTGGTTTAATATGGTATAGGGTGTTTCCCTTATTGGCCGAAAAGTGTATTTATAGTCTTTGTGAATCTTCTTACTGGATCTAAGTCTTTTATATTTGCATGGAAATTTCTAGCAGATTCAAAATTCTAATTCGTTGCTGAAATATAGCATGTGAAGAATTCCTTTATAATATGCAATATTATTTGGAAAAAAAAGTCCAAAAAGGTAACAACTTTTAATAGTGTAACTAATTAGTTATTGGATTGAAACAAACTTTATTTAATATCTTTTTCATTCCTTTAATTAAGCTCTTTCAGTTTGTTTAGAAGTCTATATCATTGATAGCTGATTTTAAGGAATCTTTATATACGTTAATCATTTGATTGCTGCTAAAATTGTGAGTCTTTCCAAGTGAGGTTTGAGACTTTATTGCTAACAATCTTTTATAGTTGTTAGCTCACTGATTATATATGGCTTTCATCCGCGGCAAAAAGGGAGACATGGAGCTTATATTCGCGGCTATTCAGAGAAGAATTTTTATCGAGAGCTTTCATTGTTTATTTCTAGTTATTCATTTGTACTGTCTTTAATTCTCTGTAGCTGGAAAATAAGAAGTCTATTGTAATTCCTAATATTAAAGTTCTGAGTTTAAGCCTTGTTTAGATTGAGTGATCAAGTAGTGGATAGGATCTGTTCAAAAGGAGCTTTCAAGGTTGCAGAAGTGCAAAGATCTCAGTGGTCAGAAAGGTTACAGAGGTGCAAGGGGGCAGTGGTGTCCAACTCATAACAAAGCTTCTTTGAACAGGGAGTACTTGTATTTTGTTTGATCAAATTTATTAATAAAAGGAGTCTCCAATACCAATTGGTATTGGACGTGGATTATGCCATTAATTAGAGGTTAAGGGTCGAACCACGTAAAAATCTTTGTGTATATAGTTTACTAATTTGTGTGGATTGATCATTTAAGTTTTTATTCTGCATATCATATTTCTGGGTTTAGTGTTCTGCAACTCGCTTGAAGGTATACTAATCCAGACACGAATCCAAACAGTGTATCATGTCCGATTATAACAAGGAAGAACATATACTAAAACAGATACGGAATCAGACAAGGTTACCTGTCCGATTTAAACCTGTAGCAAAAAAACTCAAAAATTTACCACTGTTGATCACTTTTGGCATTTACACCTATTCACCTCCCCCCCCCCCCTCTAGGTGTGCTTGTCTACAGAATTACATTTGGTATCAGAGCAAGGTTATACTAATACTGGTCTTTGCAGATCGTAGGGCAAGATCCTATGGCACATCTTAACTTCCAAGAAGAGCAATCCACTAGCAGACCTCCATTGTTGCTAGGTAGCGAGAATTTTAATTTTTGAAAATTCAAAATGAAGATTTATCTCAACAAGGACCCATGGGAATGATGGGTAATTGAAAATAGACCCGTCATTCCTAGACATGATGATGGCTTTTCCAAGACCCTCATAGAAATGGATGCAAATGAATCGTATATTGTAACATATGACTCCAAAGCCATGGACACACTATTGAGTGGTATGGTTCAATCTGAAATCGATAAAATCTCTGCATGTAATACGACAAAAGAAATTTGGGATAAAATTATTATGAGCCATGAGGGAATTACTAAGGTGAAGGAAGTCAAGTTAAGAATGTTGATGCAAGAATATGAGCTCTTCAAGTTAGAGAAGGATGAAACAATCAAAGAAGCCCAAGCTAGATTCCTCACTCTAATTAATTCTCTAAGCATGCTCAGACGAAAAATTGATCAGAAGGAAATAAACCGAAAGCTTCTTATGCCAAAACGGTTCGCGCCAAAGGTGACTACACTTCAAGATTCAACCACAATCAGTTCTATGAAAACTCTCACTTTATTTGGAGAGCTTGAAGAATTTGAAAATCAGCTAAGAAGGTATGATGAAGAAGAGGAAACACCAATAAAGAAGACATTGGCTCTTCAAGCCGAGAGCTACATAGAAAGGGATGATGAAGACTCAGATGAAGAAATAGCATGGATGGCTAGAAAATTGAGAGAATTAATTAGAAGAAAGAACCAGTCAAAGTCACAGGGTAAATCTTTCAACAACAAGGACTTCAAGCAAAATGAGCAAGAGAAAACATGTTTCGAATGTGGAAGGCCTGGTCATTTCAAGAGAGATTGTTTTCAACACAAGAGGAAGAACAAAGGAAACAACTCAAAAGGGAAAGCATTGATGACATGGAGTGATGATGAATTCGAACATGAAGCTAACCAAGATGATGAAACTGTTCAACTATGCTTCACTGGATTAAACAATCAGGAATCATCCGAGGTAAATACTAAACTTGGAGATATTACTATTTCTGATTATCTAGTTTTAAAGAATGAAAATATTCGTATTAAAGAGAAAAATACTCACTTAAAAAATTGGATAAATGATCTAATGAAAGAAATAGAAACTTTGATTGAGGAAAAACAAGAAATAGTTAAAGATTGCTCATCAAGTGAAGTTTCCAAGTTGAATGCAAAAATTGATTATTTGGATAATAATAATAAAATTTTGCATAATCGGGCTAATATATTACATGAAGAAAATATTAGTCTTAAAAACGTAAATGAAGTTTTAAAAGAAAATTTAAAAATGAGAGATGCATGCATAGAAGCTTTCAATGATGGAAAAATTATAAGCATGCAAAATGATAATAATGAAGAAATAATATCTTTGAAAAAGGACCTTGTTAAATTTGTGCAAGGAGAAGAGAACTTAAATGTTATGTTAGGGGCACAAAGTTCTAGTCTTGATAAGCAAAGAATTGGATATAATCATGTTGATTTTAAATCTAATAATAATATTAGAATGATTAATAGTAAATCAAGGCATAAACCACTTTATTGTTCACCGTTTGTTACTTGTAAAAAATGTGGTTTTAAAGGTCATTTTGATTCTAATTGCAATAAAATTAAAATAAAATAAATTTGGGTAAAGAAATGTGATTTATATGCTACTAACCCAAAATGACCCAAAAAGATTTGGGTACCAAAAAGATAGAGACTATTTGTTTGTTTTGTAGATGTCTCAAGGTTACAAATGAGATGTATAACACATTACTTTGAGAGAGTAAGTTACCTATAAAATATTTGGCGGAATCTGTAAGTACCTCATGTTGTTTTTAGATATATTTATTATGAAAACTCTATGAATTTCGTAACACAGTAGTTCATAACATCTTTTATTCTAAAGTTTTTATTGTGCTTAATGCTCCATATTTAATTCAAATAACAATGTTGATGAGGAATCAGTGCATATTATTTTTGTTGATTTTAACCATGATCTGTCAAAAGAAGAGGAAGATTCTGCAGGAAAAAGAAATCTAGAAGTGGAAATCAGACAGCCGAATCCGGACACCCTAACCCGTCTGCTTCAGAAGAAAACTCAAATATGCAAACAGTTGATTCCAGACAGGCTGGCCCGTCTGTTTGAGAAGCGAAAATTGATATACTAGACCATGAATCAGAAGAGCTAGTCAAAAGTCAGGCTTTCAAGAACTTCCAGAACTGTGAGAAATCATTCTCCAAATCTGATCATCGGAATCTCAACATTAGGATGCCCACAAGAAGAGTTTTTGAAGAAATTTGTTTGCTACACTAAGGAGCACAATTATCAAGCTTACTACTGAAAAACATATCGATATATAGGTAACAATATACAAAGGTATGATCAATTTGTTTACCTGTTATATACGATATTGGTATTAGCCCGCACTAGTTTCTTTCTTAATCTTCACGCTTATTGTTGATGTCAAAGGGGAAGAAATATGCTAAATTGATATGATTATCTATGTTTATCATGTTAACAATTGATTATCTGTTTAATGTACTTGTTTGATTCTTTTTGATAATGACAAAGGGGGATATATATATATATATATATATTTGAATTGGTATTCCTTAACATGCATAATCTTAGGGGGAGCTTTAGAGCTATATATTGTCATTATCAAAAAGGGGGAGAATGTTGACTTATATGTTTTTATTTTAATGATGACAACATATTTTATGGAGATGTTTTCTGCTTACTTGTGCTTAATGATAAATTGCATGATTTTAGGGGGACCATATATTTAGGGGGAGTTATATATTATCATTATCAAAAAGGGAGAGAATGTTAGTTTATATATTATGTTTTTAATGATGATAATATATTTTGTATGGAAATAGTATATTTTACATGAGAATAATATTCTGTGCATGAAAATAATATGCTTGTGTGTGAAGGTTAATTAATGGTTAGGATTGATTATGTTTTTGGGCTGGTTTAATATGGTATAGGGTGTTTCCCTTATTGGCCCAAAAGTGTATTTATAGTCCTTGTGAATCTTCTTACTGGATCCAAGTCTTTTATATTTGCATGAAAATTTCTAGCATATTCAAAATTCTAATTCCTTGCTGAAATATAGTATGTGAAGAATTCCTTTATAATATGCAATATTATTTGGAAAAAAAAGTCCAAAAAGGTAACAACTTTTAATAGTGTAACTGATTAGTTATTGGATTGAAACAAACTTTATATAATATCTTTTTCATTCCTTTAATTAAGCTTTTTCAGTTTGTTTAGAAGTCCATATCATTGATAGCTGATTTTAAGGAATCTTTATATCCATTAGTCATTTGACTGCTGCTAAAATCGTGAGTCTTTCCAAGTGAGGTTTGAGACTTTATTGCTAACAATCTTTTATAGTCGTTAGCTCACTGATTATATATGGCTTTCATCCGCGGCAAAAAGGGAGACACGGAGCTTATATTCGTGGCTATTCAGAGAAGAATTTTTATCGAGAGCTTTCATTGTTTATTTCTAGCTATTCATTTGTACTATCTTTAATTCTCTGTAGCTGAAAAATAAGAAGTTTATTGTAATTCCTAATATTAAAGTTCTGAGTTTAAGCCTTGTTTGGCTTGAGTGATCAAGTAGTAGATAGGATCTGTTCAAAGGGAGCTTTCAAGGTTGCAGAGGTGCAAAGGTCTCTGTGGTGAGAAAGGTTGCAGAGGTGCAAGGGGACAGTGGTGTCCAACTCATAGTAAAGCTTCTTTGAACAGGGAGTACTTGTATTTTGTTTGATCAAATTTATTAATAAAAGGAGTCTCCAATACCATTTGGTATTGGACATGGACTAGGCCATTAGTTAGAGGTTAAGGGTCGAACCACATAAAAATCTTTGTGTCTATGGTTTACTAATTTGTGTGGATTGATCATTTAAGTTTTTATTCTACATATCATATTTCTGGGTTTAGTGTTCTGCAACTCGCTTGAAGATATACTAATCCAAACACGAATCCAGATAGGGTATCATGTCCGATTATAACTAACGAAGAACATATACTAAAACAGATACAGAATCAGATAGGGTTACCTGTCCGATTTAAACCTGTAGCAGAAAAACTCAAATTTTACCACTGTTTATCACTTTTGGCATTTACACCTATTCACCCCCCCTCTAGGTGTGCTTATCTACAGAATTGCAACCATCACCGTCTTCAACTCCTCCATAACCATTATCAAGCACCCATTTCTTTCCTTACCCTAACTTTATCTCATATTTTACATGATCATAACACAATCTATAAAATTTTCACACTTAAAACACAGATCTGAAAATATATATCTAATAATGATAATATCTATTTATGCATATCAAATAAGGTGAATATATAACATATATATTAAGAATCTAATCAAACCATTCTAGAACATGACCAAATAAGGTGAGTGTATCAGATTGTGAAAATACCTGTATGAAAAGCTGAAGATCATTCCCAATGGAAACAAGATCTAAATGCTTGTCAAAGCAGAAACATCGAATATCACGGTTTACTAATAATTCGAGAATTTTCTAAAAATGGCCTAAATTACGTTGAACTTTCTCAATTACATCTATTTTGTTCAACTTTTCTGAGAATAGGCTAAAAGCCAATTGAATTGGCGTTGAGTAGAGGAATTGAATTGGAATCTTAATCCCCAAATTATGTTTTTTAAAAACGAATTTTTTTAAAAACAAAAATCTTATCCGACTTTTTTTTAAAAAAAACAAATTTATTTTTTAAAGAAATTTAAAATATAAAAAAGGATTCAACGCCAAACAAACTGGCGTTGTAAATTTTTTATTATAATTTGTCAGAGGCCTTTCATGCCAACGCCAATCTAACTGGCGTTGGAAACTTCTTTTTTTATTATATATTCATCATTAATGAAACTTTACTAATATATACTTTCCTGATAATTTTTTTTTATTTTTTTTATTAAAACAAATTTTAAAAAGAAAGTTATTATAAAGCACAAATCATCATGTAATGTTAAAATGTTTATTTTAATTTTTTTTATATTTTATAGCAATGATTAATAATATTAGACTAGACATATTCATTTTACTTGACTAAATCTTTATGCTCTTAAAAAAAGCTACCACACATAAACATACTTTGACTTTTATGGACATAAAAAAAAATTCCATAAGCAAATAAAGATATTAGGAAAGCAGTGTTTCTAAGAACAAGTATATATTAGGAAAATTTCATTAATTATGAAGGAAAAAAATTCCGAGCTTTTTTGATTTTTTTTAAAAATTGCTTTATAAAGTTGTTAAAAAAATCAAATCCGAGCTTCAAACCCAACGCCACTTGGATTGGCGTATTTGTACTTTTTGATTTTTTAAAAATTTATTTTATAAATTAGATTGTGTTAGTTGTTTAAAAAAACATCAAATCCAACGCCACTCAGATTGTCATTAGATTTTGTACTTTTGATTTTTTTTAAAAATTTATTTTATAAATCGTTAGTTGTAAAAAAAAATTCAAATCCAATGCCAGTCAGATTGGCGTTATATTCCCTTTTGATTTTTTTTATTTGCTTTATAATAACTATTTTTTAAAAATTTGTTTTAATAAAAAAATAAAAAAAATTATTAGGAAAGTATATATTAGTAAAGTTTCATTAATGATGAATATAAAAAATAAAAATAAAAAAAAGTTTCCAACACCAGTTAGATTGGTGTTGGCGTGAAAGGCCTGACATATGTAATCTGACAAATGTATGTAAATGTATTAAAATTTACAGCGCCAGTTTGTTTGGCATTGAATCTTTTTTTAAAAAAAAATCTTTCAAAAAATAAATTTGTTTTTTAAAAAAATTCGGATAAGTTTTTTGTTTTTAAAAAAAATTACTTTTTAAAAAATTATTTAGTTAAGATAATCAAAAATAATAATTTGGGGATTAAGATTCCTAGGCCACTTTAAGTGGCATTGAATTTCAATTCCTCTGCTCAACACCAATTCAATTGGCTTTTAACCTATTTTTAAAAAGTTGAACAAAATGAATGTAATTGAGAAAATTGATCGTAATTTAGGCCATTTTTAGAAAATTCTCCTTATAATCCTGACTAAAGTTGGGAGAAATCTTGTGGTTAATTAGAAGCAATAGAATCCTCACCAAAATTACGCCACGGTACCTATAAATCTTATAAAAGATCAAATCATGATGTCGATTCTGTTTCATTAATTATTTTGTCACCGGGTTGAAATTGGACCTGGCCTTCGAGTAGCTCGGCAACCGATGATGATCGGTACGGATCTAACCATTTCCAGTAGCAACAGTGGGAGGCTTTAAGGACTCCAGTTCTTCTTCTTAATAATTTTCTAAATCAAATTCGATTTCTCCCAATTTCTCCCTCTAGATCAATCGACGATACAATTCAATGAATCAATCAAATCAATTGACGTCAAAACTGCATAAAACAAATTGGTATTTTTTTAATGAATTAGAATTTATTTTTTTTAATGAAGTCAAAGCGTATTTAAATACGGTAAAACCGTATAAAACAAATTGGCTTGCCGGCAAATGGAGTATTCCGATCAATTTTTGGCGAAAATTGATTTGGGGGTGGACATTGTATGCAATTCGGTAGTTTATGTAGCAATTTATAAACCCAATTACTTTGGGGGGCGAATTATGAATTTGGTGATACGTAGTGTAACAGAAGTGATTAAATGTTATACACATAAAATATAAATCATATGTAATATATAAATAAAAAAATAATGGTTTATAACTTAGAATGATTTGGGGATATTATCGTATAGGTTATAGTACTTTGACATAGCTGATTTATCTTGATCATTAAAGTTGGATTTCTAATTAAAGTACTAGTCCATTAACGGTGTGCATTAAACGGATCATGTGATAATATTTTAATTATAAAATATTTTCACATAAACACTAATTTGTGAAATTTCTTAATTTTGAAATAATAATGAATTTAATATTGTTAAATATGTTAATGTTATGTTCTAATGAGTGAGATTACATTGTGTTAATTAATACCTCGGAATGTCAATTAATATATTTAATTTATTTGAGGAACATTATTATTGTCAAAACATCTATAAGATTTTTCATAAGATAATTTATTATTGATCATAAAATCTTGGCCGAGTCTTTTAATATTTATTATTAAAAGGATTAATTTAATTATTAAATCAATTTATGATCAAATAGAGATAAATTATGGACATATGAAATTAGTTTAAATGTATTAGAATTATATTAATTGATTCTGAAATATTTATGTACATCTATAGAAAAAAATATTTACAGTTTATTTGTAAATGGTTTATTTAATTAATTTATGAATTAAAGTGTAATTACAATTATTTAGTGAAATTAATTATAATTAATATTTATTTAGAATATTATTATTAAATAATAATATCTACATAAGTATTGGAGTCAGAAAAAGAATCCCTTAGCAGGGCTGTTCCTAAGCAGTGAGCACAGACGGGAGGGTCGACCGTCCTGGACCCCCGATCAGGAGAGCCCCAAATTTATATATGTGTGTGTGTGTGAAATTAAAAATATAAATATATACTAATATAGGTCTACCAAAGCTATTGCACATAGTATGGGGATTGATCCTGTATTTCTTAAGAAAGCCAAATTCGTAGAAAGAAGCAATTTGATGAGAATTCTAGTGATGAGACGACACAATCTACTGAAGAATATTTTAAAGTTAATTATTTTCTCGTTCTAGTTGATATGGCTATTACTTAACTGAAGAATAGGTTTTTACAATTGCAAACATTTGAAGATATTTTTGGATTCCTATATGATCCAAAAATATTAAGAATACTGGATAATATTATATTAAAAGAACGTTGTGTTAATCTTGAAAAGGCTCTGAAACATGACAAATTTTCTGATGTTGATTCAAATGATTTGTTTTCAGAATTACAAAAATCTCAAGAACGACCATGTCCCTTAGGATCTCCTTCCTAACTTAATATAGACCAGATTCATAAGAGATGGTAATGATCAATATTATTATATATATCATTGATCAGAAACACATTTGGTACTTTTTCCATCAGAAAATATACCAAATTTCGTATTTTTTCTTTCAGCCTAAAAAAAACACAACTAGAATTTTTTCCAGAAAGGTTCCTCTAGGTTCAACATAAGGTCATATATAGAAGGAAGATCTTGAATATACTAGGAGACCGTACGGATTTAATGAAGTATCAAGCAACTTCAAAAAGTTTGAAGAAATTTAAAACATGTTAATCTAATCAAGCACTAAGTAACAAATTTGCAACTTAATACATAAATATATATTTGTTATTTGCATAAAACCATAAACATTATCCATGCTTTATTTTTTTTAAAATCTATTTTCGGACTATTTTTCCAACACTTACAACATTCATCCTAAGATCAGGCGACCACGATATAAAAAGGCATGAAGCCATCCGTGTATCGCATTAATCGATCTCTGTCTACAACACAATATTATTGCAGGAGTAAGTTATCAAAAATAATTAAGTTAAGATAATATTGAGATACTAGAGTTTTTTTTTAAAAAAAATTGGCTGCCAAATCTATCAATGATTGTACCAGATTTACTCATCATACAAGCTCTCAGAGCCGTTATAAATCGTTTGCCTAATATTAATTTACTAAGTAGAAATATTATGTATATAAAATGCTATTGGTGTTGATGAAAAAATGATATTAAAAGTGCATATATATTTAAAACATACTGTTATAGAGGACGGATCTAAAGCATACCTCTTAAATAACATACCTCTCTTAAATAACATATCTTTATTAACACTACGTCGTTTTAGAGATTCTTTTAAAAAATAAAATAATATTAAAAGAGAGTGGTCTCACTTGCTTTCCTTTTATTTACAAAAATGCTACCCGCGATCCCACTTGGTTTTTAAAAAATCTCTAAAATGACGTAATTTTAATAAAGATATGTTATTTAAGAGAGTTATGCTATTTAAGAGTATGCTTTAGATCCATTCTATATGTGTGTGTGTGTGTAATATTCGATCTCCTCCGTACGCTATGGTGTGCAAAGAAAATTTTACGAAACCTACCATGATCATAGTTAACCTTTATATGTGTGTGTGTGTAATACCATGATCACAATCTCATCTTATATATTATGTCAGATAATATTTATCTATTTTAAAAAGTTAATTATAAAATAATTAACTACATTAAGCCTCCGAACAATATAAAACATGAGATAGTGATGTGATAGAAAATTTGTACTCCCATAACCATGATACATGAACCATGAACTTCCCATACGCACTATAATTGTGCGTTTTTCTTTCTAAATTCGCTTTCGTCGAATTCGAATTTAGGAATGAGAGGTACAAAATGGGTTAACTACTATACGCTCGATAGCCACCTTTGACTATGGATCATTAATTCTTCTATAATATATAATATAATATAATATAATATACAAACATTTAAAGGGTTGCATAGAAATATTTGTATGGTAGGAAATATTTATGGACAGATAAAATAAAACTAAAGACATTTCAAGCACTGCATAGAAAATGAAGGGAACTATTAAATCCACATACTTTTTTATTATTTCCGCACTGTGGTTCTCATATATTTGCCAAACTTATTTTCTATGTCCAATTTACCCTGCTTGAATCAATCCCCAGTTGCCCAATTTAGTCTCTTCCTCTCCCTTCCATCTACACAACTCAGTCCCCAAATATTGTTCAATCAATCCAAATTCCTCCAATCAAACAAATCAATCTAAATCTAAAACAAACAAACTAAAACCATATCTAAATCCAAAACAATACCTTTTGCGTCTATTTGTAGTCTTGTATAAAGGATCAGAATATCTTAGGAAGAAAAAGCTTTGAAATTAGGCCAACAGTGGCTGAAAACGGCGAAGAAAAGCTGATAGTAGTAGTTGCCCACATAGCCAAGACTCTCAGCCACGCTGACAACACAACGACAGATTATGCCAGAGCTTTCGCCGCACTCAATCAAACCCTCAAAACTCTAGATCGTCATATCTCCCGCTAGTTATCATCCGACCGTCCGATCTAGTCTGATTCTGTAAATTTCTCCTCCTTCCTCGACGCCGTCGACGAGCTTGCCGCCACTATTCGTGACTGGATGTCCATGGCAGCCGAAAAGCCTGTCGTCGTCTCCCTCGACTGCGCCGAGGATTTGCTCTAGTAAGCGATGTTCCGGTTGGAAGATGAGTTCAAATCATTAACAGAACGTGGCGGAGAATTCTCTTTCCTTTTTTGGGCTTCTCTTTCCTTTTTTGTAGTTTCGTTGCATATTAATGGTGTCAGGGTCTTTTAGTGCTTGTGGGTATATAGTATCAAGGACTGGAGTCGTGGGTTTGGAGCATAAGCAAAAATTGGAGCTTAGGCTTGATTTAATGAATTTATTATTTGTCGGGTCTTTTGGATGATATATACATATGGGGTTTGAACAACCTGATTTAGATTTACATATATTTTTGGTTTGTTTGTTTTAGATTTGTATTGATTTGTTTGATTGAAGGAATTTGGATTGATTGAACAATATTTGGAGACTGACAGAGGGAAGAGAGAGGAATAGACTGAGTTGGGCAACTAGAATTGATTCAAGCAGGGGTAAATTGGGCATACAAAATAAGTTTGGCAAATATGTGGGGACCACAGTGTGAAAATAACAAAAAAGCGTGTGGATTTAACAGTTCCCAAAATGAAAAGTACGAATTTTTCAAGGCCAGAGTAGTTAGAAATAGATATGGCTGATTGGCTTGATTCTCTATGTCCACCTCTCCAAATCTAAAACCATTTGATGCAAAAGCAAATGATAAACTAAAATCATTTAGCTTGAATGTTTCTCCTACATATAACAGGTCGATGTATTTTCTTAGAACATACAAGTGGATATTAAGAAAGTCATAACTCCTAAACAACTTCCTTAAATATTGATAACATCTCATGATCTAAAACTCTCATCTTGTCATCTCTCTATCCTCTAGTCATTCTTATGTTTCATCTCAGACTCCCAGCTTGCTCTTCTTGCTCATCTTCAAGTCCTAATTCCATGGCTAGTACAAGTAATCGAACTGATTCTTCTTGTTTTTATTTTTCATCTCCATCTTCATCTTGTCGCTGGAATGCCTTTTTGAGCTTTCAAGGTGAAGATACACGAAAAAACTTTATTGATCATCTATACACGGCTTTAGATCAAGATGGAATCCGAACCTTTAACGATGATCCCAAACTGCAAAGAGGAGAAGAAATTTCATCGGAATTGCTTAATGCAATTCAAGATTCAAAGTTTGCTATCATTGTTTTCAAAACAATTTGTGTCTCCACACTAAAGTTTAGGGTGTAAATTGTTAGACGATGAGGAGGGTATAAATTATTTAAACACTCATAGTTTAGGGTGTTTTTAATCGAAAATAAATTTTGGGGTGAAAATAAATTGTTTAAGCTCTCAAAATTTAAGGTGCAAATTGCTTAGGCAATCAAAGTTTATTATGATTTATCAAGTTCACTTACCATTGTTTAATTAATGAAGGGGAGCTGATAAATCCACACGATTTTTTTATATTTCCACACTGTTGAAACAATTCCCAGTTACCCTCTCTCTTCCTCTCCCTTCCCCCTGCACAACTCAGTCTGTAAATTTCTTCAATCAAACAAATCAATCCAAATCCAAAACAAACAAACCAAAACTCAATCCAAATCCAAATACAAAACAAACACACCAAAACCATCAAAGCTGCAATGGATATGAATCAAGGAAATGGTGGTGCTCACAAGGTATTTGATGGAAAGTCTACAAGAGGTATGTCAAACATGAAGGTCCTAATTTCTGGATTTAATCAGGATGAAGATTGCTTGTGTGTTGAGACCTATGAAGATGTGACAAAGCAGAATTTTATGCTTCCTGATGAGAATGAAGAAACATTTGAAGAAGTTTTTGTGGAATATTTTAATAACAAGGATCAGAAGTTTGAAATTTCTTCCCAAGTGGAGCACGAGAAATTTTCAACTGAGGAGTTTATGGAAAAAAGATCCAAAGCTGACCAAGAATGTGATTACATCCAAGGTATACCCCAGCTTTTCTTTAGAAATAAAGGTCTTATATTATGTGACCTTTCTCATGAGGGTATCAACTCATATTATAAAGTTGGTGGTAGACTTATTAGTATGGTTCAGACAGAGGCTATTGTATTGGGTAGACTACTGGTTAGTGATGAAATGCCCAGTGATGGTAGAAACAAGTTTCTTGCTCTTATTTTTGACCTTGGTGGTCAAAGAAACCCTTATTTCTATCAATATTATGTTATTGATCACGTCGTACAGGTGCAAAGTAGTTTAGCTTACATTGCTGTTGAATTGGGTCTGATTTGTGATCTCAAAATAATTGTCACGGATATGTTTGAGACTATAATTGTGAGTCACTACGCAAAATTTGGTAGTGCATTTTTGGTGCAAGAAATGTTTGTTAAAATGTCTAAAAGGGAAGCTTTAGGGACGATTCATTTAATGCTAAGTGTGTTGAACATGATTGCTTTTGCTCCGGGCGGATATTACTGCAACTTCAAATTTAAGATGAAGGAGGAACTCATGGATAATCTGCAAGCACCAAGACTGGTAAAGCTTAAAATTGAGGAAATGATGATGTTTATTTTTGATTTGAGTGGGGATATACCTATAGTTTCAGCTGTTGTTTTTTATGGTTGTGGCATGTTGACTAGCACCATTGATGTGAAGAAAAGTTTGCTCTTACTTAACAAATTAGAATACATTATTGTGTATTATACTGTTGAAGTTTTTCTATGGATCATTGCTAAAACATTTTGGGGACAGGTGCCAGGAAACACTAAAAAAATCTTTGCAACTTCTAGTTATTATTTTGGAATTATATATAGAAAATTTGGGTTGCCTACTTATTTGGAAATTTTTCCTCAACAATGATGTGAGCAACTTCTTTGTGGGCAAATTTCCTGCTGAAACCAATAACCATTGGCATGCCAATTTTATCAAGGGAAGTGAGCTTGATGAGTGGATGGCAGAGAAGTTAAAGGACAAAAATCCCAGTAGGATAATTTCCATGTTCTGGTCAGCAATAAAGTCCAGTGGTCTAGTTGATAGTGCCTTGAAAGATATGACAGTTGTGATGAAACAGTTAAACATATTAAATGCGGCAAGAGAGGCAATTAAGTCTTTCAAATATCTATGTTCCTCTGAATCACAGGAATCTCTTGACAACATACTTGTTGATCTCTACAAGATATCTGGTATAATCGAAGAACATATTGAAATGCTCCAAGAAAAACTTGAACACAAGCAGTGCAATCTAGCAATCTGTTTGATGCACATGAACAGGATGGTTGAAGCCAAATTTCTACTTTAAATTGTAAGAAGTCAAATAAATGCTCATGACCAAGGATGGGCTAAAGTGATAGCTGCAACTACATTGGACATGAACAAAATTCAATTTAGCAATGAGGTAGAGTAGTCAATTCTTGACAGCTACTTCAGGGAGATACAGAGCATGCAATTCCTTATAGCTTGGCAATTCATTGAGTGTACAATAGTTTTTCTTGGAAACTCATCAATGAATACTGAGATTAAAAAAAGTGCTTCATTGGTAGAGGGACAAGTCAAGTTTGATCTCCATCCAATAATCATAGAAGATAGTGATGCATCATGGTGTTCAATGGGTTTCATTCGTATTCAAACAGTTAGAGCCTTGTCACAAATTGAAACCATGAAGGTTCGGGGAGAATACATGGGTCATGAGCTTAGTGCAGTGACAAAGATCAATAATTTAGAGGATGACCCACTCATAGTGGCTCAACTGGAGAGTTAATATGGGTCAATTGAATGGAATTTTTTCACTGGAATTCGAAGACATGGAGGTGCCATTGCTGCCCTGTTTGTGAAAGGTGACGAAATGCAAAATACAATGGAGTATAATTGCTATTTCGTGGAGCAAATGGTGGTTATGTTAGTTGATCATATTGATATGAACTTGACAATATTTAGGAAGGTGCTTAAGAAAAAGGGATGCATTACTTGTGTAAGAGCTTGGAAGTTAAAAAACTACAGTTGGTCCTTGATTATTACCTTGTCATCAATTAACAATGAGGAACATGTAAAGAATGGTTTTATACTAAGAGCTAGTCACAAGCAATCATCGACCGTTTATGATAAGAACAGTGAAATAATGAGTTTTCAATCAAACTTATTAAATGGATTGGTGGTACTAATGGAAGGTGAACAAATGGCACCTCTATATGTGGATAGTCCAAGGACATTTGTCATGTTATAGCTTGCTCAAATGATCAAAGAAAAGTTCAAACGAAAATCCCACATTTTGGTCTCTAAATTCTGTTGGTCTGAACATGTAATAAGTTGTTGTAGCTTTGGTGTGTGTGCAATTTTTGGGGACAAGAAACTAGTGTTAGAGCAATTTTTGGTGAGCACTGTTGGAAATATATGGAAGAGGATAAATTATAGAGGAAGTGAAATATAACTTTAGAGAATAGTCATGAACACTTTTCATGATAAATTATAGAGGAAGTGAAATATAACTTTAGAGAATAGTCATGAACACTTTTCATTTTACTTGCTTCAAATGATCCAAGTACATGACAATTTATAGGACTCTTAGGATACTTCTAGAGCCACATTAATAATGACCAAATACATGTACATGAACCTAATACTCCTAAATACATTCATGTACATACATGTATATGTACTTAGACATTACATATTTATGCACTTAATTAATTCATGAACAATCTAGAATTAATTTGGCTTAGTTGCTAACAAGGCCTCCCTTAAACCAAATTTATTCTTCATTCCGAGCTTAGCGATTTGCCTATTGAATTCTTCTCCAGTAACACAAGCACCGCGTGCTTCCCTGTCCTTTTGCCAATGAATTTCACTATCTTTTCTGCTTCAAAACTTCCCATTACCTTCACCATAGAGTTTTTCATGTCTGCCTCCACTGTTTGCACTCCTTGCATTTTGTGGATGATGTGCTTCACATCTTTGGCACAACCTTCGCAGTGCAGGTGCAATTTAAGAGTTACTTCCACCAACTTGGGCTCTTGTTTTTTTGTCTTCCTTTTTTGTCTTCTTTCTTCTCTTTAGGTAACACCGGAGAAATAAGCTCCACGTGCTTACCGGTCTTCTTCCCAAATCTCTCCACAACTTTATTGGATCAGCTTTCGCCCCCTTAACAGTCATCTTGTCACTTTTGGAGTCAATCTCAAGCATTTGACAGTGAATAAAAACACCCAATACAATCACTCCCTTAGGGTTGAGTTTGTTTCCTTTGTTGCTTTCTTCTTCATTCTTCTTCTGTTCGGATGAATTCTCTGTCGATGACTGTCCTCCTCCTTGCTCTTGCATCTCATGTACTTGATTCGTCTTGTTTTTCCCTTTTGATCTTCCAATTCCTTCAAATGCAACAAACTCTTTTTCCATCTCCACTGATGTAAATGGCACAAATAATTATCTTGACATACTCAAGTCTTTAACATGTTGGAATACCTTCATCATTTTTGTAATTTCCTTGGACGTGAGAATCTTCATTCTTTTCTTCACTTTTGTGTCTTGACATTTCTTTTTCACGCATGCTTGAACATAAACTTTTTGCACTTTGTTGTTCTTGATCTTGTAATCTAGCTTTTGATCATATTTTCCATGATTCATGAACTTCCGCTCACCCTTGATCGGATCATAAGAGATAAAGTCAACGCCTTGGTCCTCAGCCTTCTTACTGAGCATGTCTTTGTATTTATCAATTCTGGGCCCTTCTGTGTAGTGACAGCCAGTCTTTTTGTCAAAACATTTTATGTTGAGAAGAGTTACCACAGCAGGCTTGTTAAGCCTTTGTCCAACTGGAGGCTTCTTGCTCTCATCCATATACACAATTACCTCTCTGTGGTTAAATTGGACAAGCGACTTTAAAGGTTCAATGTAGTAATCTGAGTGACTAAGTTTAGGCATCAATGCCTCAATGTCTGCCCCATGTTCATAAACAAGTGCAGCCTCGCCAGCTCTTTGGCCTGTTAGAGTAATGTAAGAGTCCCTTTTCTGGATAAAGTGATCATCACAGACCCCATTAGACTTCTGGCATAGTTTAACAGGATTACCTCGTTCCTTGACAAGGCCACTTTCAACTAAATCTTCTTCATTCTCAAGAGATGCTTCAATTATTGTGTTTTCAAATTCTTTATTTTCGTCATGATCTATTTCTTTTGCTTCCTAACATATGTCTTGAAAGTCTTCATTTTTACTTTCTTCTTCTTCAACATCATCAATTTCTTCTACAAGTTGCTAATCTTCTTCTAAAAACCAAGACTCTTTAGGTAACGATGGACCTTTATAATTATTGCAAATAAATTCAAGTTCATTTCATAACTGAGGTAGAGAATCAAAACTTACAACACGCATCCAAACTTCTTCATGCATTACTCTTTGTAAAATCTTCCTTGTTCTTTTTTTCTTTCATTTCTCGAACTTTTTCCGAAATACACTTTTCTGGATTTGTAATGACATCTTGACATAAATTGCAAGCTCCAAGAAATACTTGAATCCTTATACTCCAAACATTATAATTTGTGAACACTAATTTGGCACCAAACCTAGGAAATATCATTTTTCTATAATTTACCTCTCCAAAACGCTATCAATATGACGACCTTTGTGACGTGCTTAAACTTACAACCTTCTTTTTCAAAAAAAAATCTCAACTAGCACCTTTGCTAGATTGCGTTACAGAGCTTTAACACGCATACTTTGCACTCGTCCAGCGAAATAATTCAATAGCACCAAGTCACCTTTCTTGGGTCATCAATTTTGCCTTCGCCACTTTGGTTTAATCTTCTCTAAACCTTCGAATTAACCTTGGCTCGAATACCACTTATTGGAAATATATGGAAGAGGATAAATTATAGAGGAAGTGAAATATAACTTTAGAGAACAATCAAGAACACTTTTAATTTCATTTGGTTCAAATGATCCAAGTACATGACAATTTATAGAACTCCTAGGATACTTCTAGAGCCACATTAATAATGACCAAATACATGTACATGAACCTAACACTCCTAAATACATTCATGTACATACATGTATATGTACTTAGATATTTCATATTCATGCACTTAATTAATTCATGAACAATCTAGAATTAATTTGGTTTAGTTGCTAACAAGCACTAGTCCAACCAACGAGTTCAAGATAATGGAATTAAGTACAAGAGTGTAAGTTTCATTGACTCACTACTCTGCCATTTGGAGTTTCTACATGAGCAAAGTTATGCATCTAACCAGCTGCAAATTGTTGTGCCACATGTTTCATTTAATGGAGCAATGTCTACAACAAACAATATCATTTTTGCAAAGGTCGTGCAGAGGTCAAGTTGTTTAGCCAGCAGGTTAAAGAGAAGAATGGGAGTAATAAGCCCATTTTTAGAGCAAGTAACAAAAGGAAGCTCCTTAAACAAGCAGATTTTGTTGGCAAGCCAAAGTCAGATTGCTAGGAACTAACCCATTAATGAAAAAGCAGTAGAATCAATGCTACAAAAGATCCTAAAAAGTGAAATCATCTTTTGTCATAGAGATGGTGGTCACAATGGATTTTTTTTATATATTTTTTTTCTACTGGACTATCTAGTTGGTAATTGTCTACATCCTTTTAGTTCCTTCTTGTTGATCAGTTCTACCCTTGAGGACAAGGGTTCTTTTAAGGGGAGAGGAATGTAAGGATTAGAGCAACTAAATAAGTCAGTTTAATGGAAAGGTATTTTAGTCATTGTCAATATAGCAGTCAGGTTATTATTGTTTTTTACTCTATTTTTTGTTAGAACAAATTTCCAGCTGGAGAAGGGAGCATGTGCTTGTTCCCTCTCGGTTGTTGAGATCAGTATGAGTTAAGAGTATTTATATGAAATCCAATACAGAATGAAAGGCATGAAGTTAATGAATTTTCCGTGATTTATCTTCTCTCTCTCTTTTTTTGTTGGGATATTTGTATTTATAACAAATTAATTCACACACGCAAGTGCACGTGGTCCACAAGTAATATAATGAAAGTAAAGTATCGTTCCCACAGAAAATATAATTGCTCTTTAATCTAACAAACACCAGTTTTATAACTATCTCGGTCTCTTTAAACAGCTGATTAAGGTTATGAAGTAACTAAAATCACTGAGAAATAGATTAAACTAATTATCAAATGATTAAATCAGATAAAGGAGATTTGACATTTCCTGCTGTAACCCTCCACTGCTACCTTTTGCAAAATAAACATAAACCGAACATAAATGAACTAAAACTACCCTTAAACAATCAAGAATTAAGACAAAAGACACCCGATTCGCAAGTATAAAACTCACTCATCAAATATCCCCAAACTTAAACCCTTGCTTGTCCTCAAGTAAAAACAAAATTAAAAACTAAGCATAAAACCTAACTCATCAACCTAACTATATGCATCAACCAATCTTACCTATGAATCAAGCAATAACCAAACCATTGTCCAACAACAAGCCTTGGAAATACCTCAAAACACTCAAATAGAAAATTAGAACAATATCATGGGTTTAACTTCACACAATCATTAGAGTTATACATGCTCTCAACTATTGTGTGTGTGTGTACCACCTGCTCATAATCACCTACAATCTGGACAAATTCATATAACCAACCGCTTACCGATAGCTTTCAATTCAACTTTTCGACCTTACCAAACTTATCCAATTCAATTATCCAAAAACCACACTCAAATTAAGGGACTCGGGAATAACTCAAGCCATAAACACAACAAATTTTTTTTTAGTACTTTTACTCGAACAAGTGCATTTTACGCTCCATCTCGCTCGTAGTACGTGTCTATGAGCGAGTGCGTTTTACGCTCCATCTCGACTCACCACATACATATATTTCGCATTGTAACGCCTTTTCATTGTGCTTTTCTCTTTTTTTATGCAAAAAGAAGAAAGAATCCCCCCGAACTTAAGTTATTATCTAGATTCATTTTCATGGATATGCTCAACAACGTGCAAAAGTTTCTAAGAAACCTAACAAAGCAATTACCCATATAACTATTGTCCAAGATCATAATCAATCCTAACAAGTGGATATGTGCAAATAATTTCACAACAAGTCTTAAGCATGGTAACACCAACTTTTAACTTTTATATCTAAATTATACCCACTCATTGTTCATTTCTATCTGAGTTCACACATGCTGGCCATTCTCATCATTGGCTAAATCAAACAATAGTTAAGGCATTACTCAATTACTATGCACATACATGATATGCAAATGATAAAATGACATACCAATTAAACATACTAACATCTATATGCATCAATGAACTACTATACAAAACTACTATGCTATGCAACATTATGCTATGATATGCTCAACACTAACGATTCCACCCCCAAACTAAACAAATCAATGTCCTCATTGAATAAGATATAAATAAATAGAACTAAGAGGACTTCCCTTTTCGATGACTATCACTCATCATCGCCTTCCTCGTTGTCGGGCACTTCGTTGGACTCTTCGGGTGGAAAAACTAACAATGGGAGAAGATCAGGGAAATGGAATGGCCCTGTATTGGGGTTTAGCTAATTGAACGTCGCTGCCAACGCCGCTTGGAATTGGTTATTGTTTTAACTTATGATATCTTGACGTTCGGTTAGGCGAAAGTTCTCTAGCAAGAGCTCAAAATGACAAGCCTTCATCTGTTTCTGTAATTTGCGTATTTGCTTATCGATTGGGCTAGACGCAGTGGATGGGCCTGCCTCGTCTTGCTGCGACTGAATGAATCTCGGGCCTCTAGGGTGCTCATCTACACCTTGTCAAACTTTGTATCGAATTATGAGGGCATGATCAATCACCGACCAAGACTGTATCACTGTGGAATTCTCAGCCCAACTCACCCTGGCGTTATAACAAAGGGATGTAATCAACATCGGGTGCGGAAAGCTGCCGGTGGTGGCACCACCTCTCACATATCTTTTGATAGAACTTTCAATCATTGCCCCAACATTAATCGTATTCCCTGTGATTAAACTGTAGAGAAGAACCGCCCTTTCTTTTGTGACATGACTAAAGTGGTTGGTTGGCATCAAACGCGCACATATAAAGGCAAACCAGGACTTGCCATACCTACTCAGCTCTGATTGAGGGAAGGTCATCGCTCCACGTCCTTTAATATCCCATTTTGTCCCAGGCTTGCACAATTCCATAATCATTTTCTCATAGTCGGGCCCATTTCGCACATACGCAGCATGTTAATCAGTTAATGCACTAAAGGTTAGCAAGCCAAAGTGGGCATTGATGGCGTCACTCAGAACTGAAATCGTTTGGCCCCATACTTGCACTGTGCCGAATTGCCCTTCTTGCACATTAGCATAGAACTCTTTTACAATTGGTGCAATTGCCACCCCCGGTTGTGCTGTGAAGTTTAAATAACTTCTTTCATCAATCATTAGCACCAATTCACCATCGTTGTCCGGGTCTGGTACAATTGCCCTCTCTGGAATGAAAGTTCAGTTCTCCCACGCCTTATACTTATTTGCCGCTTCAATACTTATGAACCTTTTCCGATCATAGGTCCTAGATGATTTAGAACTTGACTCGACACCTCTGTGGCACTTCGCTGACAGACTTTCCGTTATAGTTGACCAACACCCAATCAAATAGCTTTACGATGGTAGCCCAAACTCTGAAATAGCTTTAAAGTTTCACTTGAACAATTCAACAAACACTTAGTGTGCACTCTTGTATATGAATTTTGCTAAACCTCCCCCAAACTTAGTTTCAGCCCCCAATTTTCAGATTGTCTTCACACATGCATACAAACTACAAGATTAAACCCAATTCCTCCAATTTAGCCAACACAAACTCAATTGGAGATTCACAATTTGCAGCAATAGATAATCCCCAAACTTCACAAATTTTCCAAAGATAGAGAATCACACTAGCAAATCTCGTTTAATAACTTATTTGAGGGACATAGCAGTTGATTATTTGTGGAATCCTTGGAGGAGAATAACCCTCACTGACTTTTGGAGAGAAGCCGACCAACTAAACCACTTGAGTGCCGATGTTGACTGTGGAGGAGGGTGGATTCGCCCGCTTGGAACTCGGATTGCAAGGGAGATGAGAGATTGTGGTATGGGTTCAATTGGAGATTGGTCATGGTGTTCGGTTGTTTTGAGTGGGGGAGAAGTTGGATTGGAGTTTTAGGCTGATAGGTGCAATAAGAAAATAACCGTCGTTGTTTGATTCTTTTATTTTTCAAATCTGCCCGTTTCCAGCTCTCAGTGCCGACTGCGCTCATTTTAGCTCGCTTCAGCGCCGACTGCGCTCAACTGCAGTGAGTTCAACGCCAACTGCACTGGTTCCTTTGCAATTTCAGCGCTGACCGTGCTCGTTTTTGGCCAACACATAATTCCAGATTTCAGGGCCGACCGCGCTGGATTCCATTTGTTTCAGTGCCGACCGTGCTCGGATACAGAGGGTTCAGAGTCGACTGCGCTGGTTCCTTTGCAATTTCAGCGCTGACCGCGCTGTTTTCTGGCAGCACTCAAACTCAAAAATTATGTTCCACTTTTGTGTTCCAAGGTCATTTCATGGGTTCCTGGGATACCAAATACGCACAATTTAGTAGTAACTATTAACGACTATTAATAACTTAAGAACTAATTTAAAATCCTAAGGGCTAAGAAATATAATACTAAACATAAATGAATGAATGAATAATTTACAAATGAAAAGTGTGATGAATTGGGTTGCCTCCCAAATGAGCGCTTAGTTTTAAGTCCTCAGCCCGACTACTTCATGTTTTATTATAGATTGGCGAGGTCAATTGAGGACTTTTGGCGATCAAAATCACCACCCCAATAGAGCTTTAAGCGTTGCCCGTTGACCTTGAATGGTTCGTCTTAATTTTTGCTTACTAGCTCAACGGCGCAATGTGGAAACACAGTTTTGACAATGAACGGTCCTGATCATCATGACTCAAGTTTTCCTGGGAAGAGTCTCAGTCTTAAATTAAAAAGAAGAACCGCTTGCCCCGGCCTAAACTTTCTTTCGATAATTTTCTGGTCGTGCCACCTTTTGACTTTTTCTTTATATAACTTTGAATTATCATATGCTTGCAAGCGAAATTTATCAAGTTCGTTAAGTTGGAGAAGCCTCTTCTCACCTGCAGCTAAGAGATCAAAGTTCAACTTCCTGATAGCCCAGTATGCCTTGCACTCCAACTCCATAAGAAGGTGACAAGCCTTGCCATATACTAATTAATAGGGTGACATGTCGATGGGTGTTTGTGCGCGGTCCTATATGCCTAAAGTGTGTCATCCAGCTTTAACGCCCAGTCTTTTCTAATGGGATTGACAATCTTTTCAAGAATTTGCTTGACTTCTTTATTAGACACTTCGGCTTGGCCATTCGTCTGAGGGTGATAAGCGGTAGCAATCCTGTGATTCACCCTGTACTTAGCCAAGAGGGTTGTGAAGTACCTATTATAGAAATGGCTCCCCTCATCACTGATTATTGCTCTGGGAGTGCCGAATCTGGTGAAAATATTTTTCTGAAGGAATTTTAGCACTACTTTGTCATCATTGGTCGGTAACGCACTGGCTTCCACCTACTTTGACACATAGTCGACTGCTAAGAGAATGTAGAGGTTGCTGCGGGACAATGGAAATGGTCCCATAAAGTTTATTCCCCACACATCAAAAATTTCCACTTCCAAAATTATATTTAGTGGCATCTCATTGCGATTGGAAATATTGCCCACTCTTTGGCATCTATCACAATTTTTGACAAACTGATGGGCATCTCTGAATACGGTAGGCCAATAGAACCCTACTTGAAGCACTTTAGTTGCAGTCCTCTCAGTCCCATAATGACCTCCATATAACGAAGAATGACATGCATGCAAAATACTAGTTGTTGCACTATATGGAATGCATCTACGAATCATCCTGTCTGCACATTGTTTGAATAGATAAGGCTCATCCCACATGTATCTCTTCACTTCATGCAAAAACTTCTTTTTTTGTTGATGAGTTAAGTCTGGTGGGAGTACATTGCTAACCAGATAATTGACGAAGTCAGCAATCTATGGAATTTCTGAAGTCACTGTGAGCAGCTGTTCATTGGGAAAGTACTCATTGATCTCTGCCTTATCCATCTTATCTTGCTCTGGACTCGCTAATCTGGAAAGATGGTCAGCTACTTGATTTTATGTACCATTCTTGTCCTGAATTTCCAAATCGAACTCCTGGAGAAGAAGAATCCATCTGATTAATCTAGGTTTTGCATCTTTCTTGGATATCAGATACCTAATAGCAGCATGATCCGTATAGACCACTACTCTTGTCCCAATGAGATAGGACCTGAACTTGTCAAAAGCGTATACAACTGCTAATAGCTCCTTCTCAGTGGTAGTGTAGTTTAACTGAGCATCTGATAAGGTCTTACTGGCATAATATATGACATGAAAAATCTTTTCCTTACACTGACCCAACACAGCCCCAACTGCGTAGTCACTAGCATCGCACATCAGCTCGAATGGTAAAGACCAATCAGGTGCTATAATTACTGGTGCTGATGTTAGCTTCTTCTTTAGTAGGTCAAAAGCTGCCAAACAATCTTCATCAAACCTGAAAGGGACATCCTTCTCTAATAAACTGCACAAAGGTTTTGTAATCTTGGAGAAATCCTTAATGAATCTTTAGTAAAACCCCGTATGTCCCAAAAAACTACGAACCCCCTTTACTGATGTAGGCGGTGGTAAATTCGCAATGGTCTCCAATTTGGCTTTATCGACTTCCGATCCCTTTGCTGAAACTTTGTGCCTTAGTATAATTCCCTCATGGACTATGAAGTGGCACGTTTCCCAATTTAGTACAAGGTTGGTTTCCATACATCTTCGTAGCACCATGATCAAATTTTCAAGATAACTATCAAAAGAATCTCCGAACACAGAAAAGTCATCCATGAAAACTTCAACATTTCTCTCAACCATGTCTGAAAAGATAGCCATCATACACCTTTGAAACGTCGCAGGAGCATTACAAAGATCAAAGGACATCCGTCTGAACGCAAAGGTACCATAGGGACAAGTAAATGTTGTTTTCTCTTGGTCCTCTAGAGCGATAACAATTTGGTTGTACCCTGAGTATCCATCTAACAGACAGTAGTACTCATGTCCCACAAGTCTGTCCAACATCTGGTCAATAAATAGTAACGAAAAATGATCCTTTCTGGTTGCTTTATTGAGCTTCTTGTAGTCCATACACACTCTCCAACCTGTCACTGTCCGTGTTGGTATCAATTCGTTGTTCTTATTTTTCACCACTGTCATACCCCCTTTCTTGGGCACGCATTGCACAGGGCTCACCTATGAACTGTCTGAGATAGGGTATATAATCCCAGCGTCTAGCCATTTCAGTATCTCTTTCTTGACCACCTCTTTCATGATAGGGTTGAGCCTTTTTTATTGTTCCACGGTGGGATTGTTGTCATCTTCTATAAGAATTTTATGCATGCAGAATGAAGGACTAATTCCTTTGATATCGGCAATTGTCCATCCAATAGCATTCTTGAACTCTTTTAGGACTCTAATCAACTTACTTTCCTGCAATGTGGTTAATGCAGATGCAATAATAACAGGTAAAGTATCTGATTCACCTAAGTATGCATACCTGAGATGAGAAGGTAGTGGTTTGAGCTCCAGTTGAGGAGGTACCGCTAGGGATGGCTTCCACGATTTGAGGACTTATCCGAATTTTCTAATGGCTCAAACGGTAACTTGAACTTGTTCATCCTTAGTGATGGATCTAACAACTGGAGATATTCAATCAATTTTGGCTCATCCGTGTCGATGTCCCCTATTAATGTAGTCTCCAACGAATCCTTATTCATAACCCTCAGAAACTCATCATCCACAACCCTTTCTACTGCATCCACTCGGAAACACTCTTCTTCATCTGAAGGGAATTTCATAGCCTTGAATACATTAAATGTAACTTCTTGGTCCTGGACCCACATAGTCAATTCTCCCTTTTGAACATCTATAAGAGTCCTCCCAGTGGCTAGAAATGGCCTCCCAAGTATAATAGGGATGTCCTTGTCCTCTTCGTAGTCTAAGATGATGAAATCGACTGGGAAAATGAACTTATCTACCTTCACCAGAATGTCCTCCATAATCCCTCTTGGATACGTAACAGACCGATCTGCAACCTGAAGAGATATGTTTGTTGGTTTTGGTGCTGGAAGTCACAACTGAGTGTACACCAATAAAGGCATGAGATTGATGCTTGCACCTAAATCACACAAACACTTGTTGAATGACATGCTCCCAATAGTGCACGGTATGGTAAAACTTCTAAGATCCTTCAATTTAGGAGGTAACTTTCTTTGCAATACTGCACTACACTCTTCAATCAAAGCTACTGTCTCAAAGTCTTCTAACTTCTTCTTTCTGGACAGAATTCCCTTCATAAATTTTGCATAGTTTGGCATCTGTTCTAATGCCTCTGCAAATGGTATGTTAATTTGTAATTTCTTAAATACCTCGAGGAACTTGGAGAATTATTTGTCTAATTTCTGTTTTTGAAGTCTTTGAGGATAAGGAACTGGTGGATATATTCGTGGTGTAGGAACATTAGTTTTCTCTATTGTTTCTCTCTTCTCTGGCTCAGGTTCTACATTACCATCCTTTTCCTCAGAATTTTCCTCATTTTCCAAAACTAGGGAAGGCCGCAGCTGCGCTGGCTCCCTTTGTATTTCAGGCGTAGCTGCGCCTACTGGCAGAATTCGTTTTCCACTTCTGAGGGTAACAGCTTGGCATTGCTCTTTCCCTTCTCTCCTTGGGTTAGCTTATGTGTTACTGGGTAGAGATCCTTTTGTCCTATTCGTCAATATACTAGCCATTTGGCCCACTTGATTATCTAAATTCTTGATGGCCGCCGCTTGGCTTTTTAGCAACACATCATTATTGGCCATATATTTCATCATGAGCTCTTCCAAATTCAGCTTTCTTTCAGGTTGTGGAGATGGTGCTGCATGTTGTTGTTGGTTTTGGAACCCTGGGGGATAGTGACGTCTTAAAGCTTGTTGATGGTTTTGGTTGTTGCTCCATGAAAAATTAGGATTGTTCCTATTTCCCGGGTTATAACTGTTCTGATATAGATTCGGTGGACGTTGATAGATGCCCACAAATTGCACTACTTCAGGGTTTATGACACATTGCTCAGTTGGATGTGCACCTGCACATAGCTCATAAACAACAGATACTTGCTGAATATTTGCTCCTGCGATGGCATCAATCTTCTTCGACATTGCTGACAATTGAGATGTTAGGGCTGTGATTGCATCAACCTCTAATACTCCTGCTACTTTCTACTGATTCATCCTTGAAGTTGGCCACTGGTAGTTATTAGCGGCCATGGTCTCCAGCAACTCATATGCATCTTCATAATTCTTAGCCATGAATGCCCCTCCAGAAGCTGTATCAATGCTAGTCCGAGTGTGACTACCTAACCCATTATAAAATGTATTTATTTGCATCCATTTGGGTAAACCATGATGTGGACATTTCCTCAATAACTCTTTATACCTCTCACATGCCTCATACAATGATTCCCCATGTTGTTGCTCAAATGTAGAGATGTCATTCCTCAACTTAGCAATCTTAGTTGGTGGGAAAAATTTTACCAAAAAAAATTGTGCCAAGTCTTGCCAAGTAGTAATGGACCCCAGTGGTAATGAGTGAAGCCAACTTTTTGCTTTATCCCTCAATGTGAATGGAAATAGTCTAAGTCTCACCGCATCATCCGAAACCCCACTAAATTTGAATGTATCACAAATCTCTATAAAGCTCATCAAGTGCTCATTCGGGTCATCATTAGCCATACCCCCAAACTGGACCGAATTCTGAATCATTTGAATGGTCCACGGTTTAATTTCAAAAGAATTAGCTGATATGGCTGGCCTCATGATACTTGATTGCAGTTCATTAATTTTTGGTGTAGCATAATCTCGCAATGTTTTTTGCTCCTCTGCCGCCATTGTCTTTTGTTGTTCTAGATTCTCTCGAGTTTCCTTAACCCACTTTCTCAACCGTTGCAACTTTTTCTCAATGTCGTCCCCGTATGGTGCTAACTCTGGTTTTTGTGATCGAGTTTGCATACAATACTCAAGAGTACCTGAAATAAAAAGTAAACAAACATAGATAAGATAAGAAAAATTATTTAACTAAGACCAATCTAATTTAAACTGATGATGAAAGTAATAAAAACAATTTATAATTCCCGACAACGGCGCCAAAAACTTGTTGGGATATTTGTATTTATAACAAATTAATTCACACACGCAAGTGCACGTGGTCCACAAGTAATATAATGAAAGTGAGTATCGTTCCCACAGAGAATATAATTGCTCTTTAATCTAACAAGCACCAGTTTTATAACTATCTCGGTCTCTTTAAACAGCTGATTAAGGTTATGAAGTAACTAAAATCATTGAGAAATAGATTAAACTAATTATCAAACGACTAAATCAGATAAAGGAGATTTGGGATTATAATTTCACTTATTGCTACATTTAGGTTGCCTCACTTCCTGTTAATTCTAATTGATTACTTCAGATTGTTAGTCGAGAACACGAATATAAAATATGACCATCTCTCGATGTACCATATCCATATCACACTAAATCCACAATTGATAGATTGAATATGAACACCCTAATTGACTAATATGTTATATCTCTATGTGAATTACAATCAAAGAAGGTTGAAGTATAAGTTCTCAATAAACTACATACAGTGCTTCGGTATATCTCTATCCTAGGCACGAATCATAAATTCCTTTACTATGCAGAAGTTATGAATACATGCTAACATGATTAGATCTCAACCTATAATCCGTTTCTCAATTTCATATAGGTTATCACGGTAATTGGTGATCAAGCAATTAAACTTTTAACACAAATCACATTAGACAATCCATACATAACCAACTAGGATAAACAAGAAAGCAAAACAACTTCAGCTATGCAAAAAGATCCATTATAATCCCAAAATTAGGTTTAGTTCATAGTTGAAATAAAAATATCCAAATAGCAATCCATAATTACAGATTTACAGAGTTTAGAAGTAGAAACGAGAATAGAGAAAACTCTTCTAAAGCTTTGGCCTTCCTTCTCCTTCTTCTCCCAAGTATGATTTTCTGATATCAAGCTTCGTTCTTCGTTCTGTTGCTCCCTTCTACTCTTGCTTATTATGTCTTTTATATCCGCCCCTTCCTCCCTTTAAAACCCTACGCACGCTGCATTAATCAGTCTCACTCAGCCCCTCCTGCTTAGACCCAAAAACTGCATAAGAAACGAAAGCCAAACCTATGCCTGCGTTTTAGCGCCGATTGCGCTGGAACTATACTATCTCAGCGCCGGCTACGCTAGACTTCCACTTAATTACAAAATTGTCATTTCCTGCTGTAATTTCCTGCTTTGCCCCTCCACTGCTACCTTCTACAAAATAAACATAAACTGAATATAAATGAACTAAAACAAACTACCCTTAAACAATCAAGAATTAAGAACACTCAATTCGCAAGTATAAAACTCACTCATCATTTCTCTCTCTAATCCCTCCTCAACTCTACTTATTTTCTTCCTCTGAAATTTCTTAATTATTTCCAACTCTGCTCATCCAATTCATTACAAGAGGGAAAGAAGAGAGAGAGAAAATGACGATGATGTCTGTAATAGAGAGATTCGTATACCCCCCCCCCCAACAATCTTCTTTGATTCTTACGGTAATACTCCGGATTGATTTGTTTTAGTGATATCTACAGCAGGGTTTAAGGAAATAAGAGGAACCAGAGGAGGAGAGGCGGAGACCTAACCTTCCTTTTCACCTTTCTTCCTTTCCCTTCTCCGATGCCTGCAGATTCCATTCTAGTTTCGTTAAGAGCTAACTGAAATATTAGCAGCCAAATCAATGTCAACCACTATATCAGATCCAACCATGTCAAGCACTATATTAGCAGCCGAATGTAGGTTCCGCTCCGATGGGAACAATTGATAATGATTTTAATGACTATGATTACGAAAATGAGGTGAGGGCAACTAGGGATTTTTTCTTGAACAACCGGATTTAGATTTAGATATGGTTTTGATTTGTTTGTTTTGGATTTGGATTGATTTGTTTGATGGAAGGAATTTGGATTGATTGAACAACCATATTTGAATGTAGATATGGTTTTGATTTGTTTGTTTTGGATTTAGATTGATTGAACTGGGTTGTGGAGGGGAAGAGAGAGGAAGAGAGAAAGGAGAGGACAAGAGAGGGTATGGTCGTATGGGTTCAAACATGGATAAATTGGACATTAAAAATAAACTTAACAAATATGTGGGAACTACAGTGTGGAAATATAAGAAAAGCGTGTGAAAATATCGGCTCCCTTAATGAAATGTCAAGGCTTTGAAATTTAAATATTTCAACCATTTGTTTGCAAGAAAATATCGACATGAACATTGGCTATGTCGTTAAATATGTACTTATCTAAAACTCTACTAAATGATTTGTATTCGATGAATTTACATTACAATCGACCATCAGCCAAGTCTAAAAGAATTATTTAAAAAATAATACTCATTATAAGATTTATTGTTTTATGAATCATTTTAATTTTGAGTTTAAAAATATTTTAAAAATTAATTTTCAAAAATCAACAATGACATTATAAACTGAGGGAGTATTTAACTACTTCAACCTACAATCACATGAGCATTAGTTATCCCCAAATCCAAAACAAAATATAATCCGCAGAACAAAATATAAAGCTGATACCCATAGATAAGGCACATAAACTTACAAAAGTTGAAAATTCCTCTATGACTACAAAACTAGTCCTTTCTCATTTGCTAAACATTCTTTCCTTTCTGAGATTTGTTAAGACACCGTGTGAGTTTACAAGATCCCACATTGACGAAAGAGTGTGAACTTGAAGACTAAATTTATACAAGTCGTATCGGAGACCTATCAGCTTAATCTTTTTGGAAAAGTTGGATTTAATCTTGTGTTTGTCCTTCATCGTAGCCTCCCAAACTCCCCATCATGGTAGAAGCAAAGTTGTGATGCTTGTTAAAAAAATTAGTGAGAAATCATCATGAAAATGTATGGAATCTCAGTTTTAAGAAAAAGCTTAGGCATGTGCATAGAAGGAAAGGATAGTTCAAGATATCATACCTACAACGGGAGTTTGTTCTTGCAACCCTTTAAGTAGAAGTAAGTCAACATCTACATCTCCGGTTCATAGTTCAGTTAAAAATCTGTATTAATCCCCTTAGCATACAGTATATAAATAAGAAAATTAACTTGAAATTTACCATGGTTCCCATTGCAAAGTTGAATTCATTGCTCTAAACTTGCAACCTTTTCGAGTCTCATTAAACAAGTGGCAGCTTGTTTCTGTGTCATCAATATCACGGCCTCTCTTGCAATCGATTCACGTGATATCTGGTTTGTATACTAAATGAATCCCACACTTCTCCACCTTCACACATTCATCTTCAACCCCTTCAAACGAAACCTCAATCTTATCTTCGCTTTTCATCGAGATTGGGATTCCGATATAGTGTACCCATGAATGTACTTCAGTGGTTCTTGCCCAGTCTTTACAGTCCCATTCAGTACCATCTGTCGTATTTCTAATAACAGCTCTAATTTCAGAGTTAGTCTTGCTTACTACATAAACAACCCATACAGTCAAACCAAAGAAATTGTCTGCTAAGTTTTGAGGCATATGGAAAGATAAAAATGACCCATTGATTTGATGCTGGAACCAATCTGGAATGTCCTTAATTGGAAGGTAAAGACGATACATACTCTGTTACAGAAGGAAAAAAAAAAGAATATAAGAAAAGGAAAGAGTGTGTAAATGACTAGTTACAGGAATGCTAATCAACTGGGTACAGAACGAAATTTGGTACGAGGAATGCTACTTATGTAAGATGTACAAGGCATCTTAGTTCTCGTACCACGATTTAGAACGATAGTACCAAGAATGCGGAACACAAGGCTATAAAAGTTCCCTGGTAACCTCTTGTAACAAAGTGAGAGCACTACTAACCTGAAGGAAACTTTCTTCGAATGTAAAAGACAGATTACTGCAATCCGTAAGCTCCATGACCCTCATGACCTGCAACACTGATAGATTTTGTAGTTTTTCTAGTGATGTACAACCCCTTGCATCCAAACTGCCTAAATTAGGAGGAAGATCCGGGAGTAACTGAAGACTCGTGCAGTAACACATTGTGAGGAATTCTAAATTAGGAGGAAGTTCCAGGACTGATTGAAGATTGGTGCAACTAGTGAGGTCTAGGTCATATAAATTAGGAGGAAGTTCCGGAAGTGATTGAAGGCTGCTGCAGCTTTTAAGATCCAACGATGTCAAGTCTTTCAAGCTTGATAGATTTGGTAGTTGCTCCAATAATGTACAATGACTTAGATCAAATAAGATTAGAGTTAGAGGAAGCTCAGGAATTGATAAAAGACTTGGGCAATTATGAATGTTAAACCATCTTAAGCATTGGATATTCCCTAATTGCTCAGGTAATTGTTCTAGATTTGAGCAGCCTTCTATATCTAATTGGCGAAGTGAACTAAGATTGCTTATGCTGTTTGGAAGATTAATAAGGTTCACGCAACGGTCAAATCTCAACCTCACTAGAGTACTCAGGCATCCAATGGAATCTGGTAATTGTTCAATAGCGGTACCACATGCATCAAACCATTTTAAGCTTTGCATTTTTCCCATTTGCTCAGGCAAGCTTTCTAGGTTCATGCAAGTATCGAGATCTAGTTCTTCAAGTGAACTCAGGTTGCAAATGCTACTTGGAAGATTTTTAAGGCTATCGCAGCCCCTCAAATTCAACTCGACCAGACTGTACAAATCTCCGATGGAATCAGGTAATTTTTCTATAGCGGTATCACAGGCATCAAGCTTCTTTAAACATTGCATATTACCCAATTGATCAGGCAACTGTTTTAGATTGGAACATTCATTCAAATCCAAGTGAACCAACACATCTAAAAGTCCAATTGATGGGTGAACCTGCAATAGGCTTGAACAACTTCTAAACGATAGTTTCTCGAGCATTACTACACCTCCAAAGTCAGGGGTGGTTGTCAAGTACCGAGAATAACTAACATTTAGAATTTTCAAGCTTTGTAGAAGCTGTTTAAAAAAAGAAAGGAAAAAAAGTGCAATTAGAATCTCTCTCCACAATTTTCCTAATTACTCTATGTCCCATTAAAGATAACTCTTAAGTACCAAAAAAAGTGTACTATAAAAGATGGTTCAAGTACATTAAAATATTGTACAAAGTCATAATATGTTGTTAAAAGTACCTAGGTGGGATCCACATATATAAAGAAAGAAAAATATTTCCTACTGTATTATTTTTAGGGTCCGCTATGGCTAAAAATAAAACGTATTTGATACTCTCTACTCTACTTTAATTTTCTTAAATTGCATGAAAAGTGTAAGTAATTCAATATTTTTGAGACACGGAAAATATTAGAAACACAAAAAATTTGTACCAACTGATGTCATACCTTGGTGCCCTGCCACAACGTATTGACGTTGCTGTGTTGCATGTCAAGTGAAACGAGTTTTGGTGGATGAAAAGTGGAAGGTAAATATGCCAAAGGGCAATAATGCCAACAAAGCCACCTTAACTCTTGAAATGAATTTTCAAAACCTCCTCCTGTAAGATATACATTGTTGATCTGAAGCAGTCTTAAGTTTGGCATACTTTCAAATGATTTGGTCTCGAAATGTTTTTGCGTTGTCAAGTCTAGCATAACACCTTCAATTTTATCTGTGCCCTGATTTGAACAGAACAGAAAACAATAATAAGTAATCATGAATAATAGCTAATATCAAAGTGTCAAACAAAGAAAGCATAGAAGTAACATGCCACAACAATTAAGGTGTTGGTTCAATCTGAACGAATAAATGCAACTAATGTTTACAACTAAAAACTATTTGAAGAAGCAAAAATATGAATGTTTGATTTTTGGTTACCTTATGTTTTTCCAACACATGACAAACATCTTCTTCACGCCACAAGCGACTCCGCTTTCCAGGCTCCTTGACAGATTCTTCACGAACAATTTCCCTTCCCATTTTCCGAATTAGATCATGCATCCACAACTTATTTTCCCAATTAGTTCCTAGGAAACATCTTTCCACTAGAATGCTTATTCCGATATCTGGAAAAAAACCACAAGAATCTAATATATTAATTGCATCATCTTTGTCCATTCCATCTAAGAAGCATGCAATATCGAGGAAAATTTCCTTTACTTTATCATCATCCAGTGCATCATAGCTTATTTTAAGGATTTTATGAATCTGATTGTTGGGAATTTGTTGCAATTTCTCGAATGTGCTTCTCCATTCCCTCGGAGTTCTTCGGAATAAAGACGAACCCAAAACTTCAATAGCCAATGGAAGTCCTCCGGTATAACTTACAATCCTTTCTGAAATCTCCGTGAAATCTTCCAATGGGAAAGGTCTTTTGAAGGCATGATAGCTAAAAAGCTCCAAAGACTCATTTTTGCTCAATTCATCAACCATGTACCTCTCATCTACTTCAAATTCATCCAACAATCGTGCATCCCTTGTTGTAATGATGATTCTACTTCCCGGACCAAACCATTTCCAGTGCCCTGCTAACGATTTCAACTGGTTTGATTTGTTCAAATCGTCGAGAATTATGAGAACTCGTTTTGAACAAAATGTTTCTTTCACTAATGTAGCTCCTTCATCATCATTGGCAACACGGAATTTTTTGTTTTTTTTCAAAACTTTAGAAATAAGTTGCTCCTGGAAACGAACTAGACCATTAGGCCGTTCTGAATTTTCTCTGACATTTTTAAGAAAGCAGGAGCTTTCAAAAGTGTGAGAAAAAATGTTGTAGATGGCTTTTGCAATGGTTGTTTTCCCGATTCCTCCCATTCCATATATCCCAATGAAACGGACATCATTTGACCCAATGTTTAGTTTTGGAATCAGGTCAATAATACGAGAATCTATTCCGACCAGGTACTCAGCAGCATTCAGGACTTTGGGGTATACTTGTAGCTGAACAGTCTTAACAATTTCCTGAATGAGCTTGGACTCATGCCTGACAATTTTTAAAAACTGAGTAATATGATTACATAGTAGCAGAATGAGTTGGTGATACAAATTTCTAACAAGGTGGGAATCAAAAAAATGCATTGAAGACTATGTCATTCCTAAATTCTCAAAACATTCCATGGTTACTAGGAACGTTAATTGATACATGCACAAGGTATCTTAGTCCTCGTACCATAACTCAGAACGATAGTATCCAATAAACTGAACGTAGGGCAATTAGAGTTCCTTGCTAACTCTAACATACTTCAGAACATTATCAGGGCAACTCATACGCTGTGGTTTTTTTTTATCTGTTTCAAATGGTACTACTAGGCGGGTAATGGTTTTTTTTTTTTGTCTATTTTCTTGATTGTTCAAGGGCTTTAAGGGTCAGTTAATTCATGCAATTGATCATAGTTCCCTAGTTTGGACCTTCTTTAGGCTGATTGACGATTGTTCTGTAACTTTGAGGGGGTGTGTTTGCTCTTAGCTCCCTTTCAGCTCTTTTTTTTTTTTTTGTCAACATACTTCCATTTAACAAAAAGGAAATCAAAAAAGGCAGACAAAGAGGACCAGGTTTACCAAATTGCATAATTTATTAGCTCTTATTTTGATAGATTTGCAGCATCAGTTAGCAGTTGGCACAATTGTTGATTCTTTTTGGAATTTGGCAGGTTTGCTAAGGCTCCTACTCCTACAAACGCTTAGAAAGGATCTAAGCATAATCGTACAATTGTTGATTCTTTTGGAATTTGGCAGGTTTAACTCCTACAAGCACATACAAAGGATATAAGATTTAATAGTATAACTGGAATTGTTAATTTGTAATACCATACTTTGTAATTTTTCGCTATTCCGACATTGTAGTCCCTTCCCCTTCCCTATCCTGGGATTAGTGCTGGTACAAGTTGTTTTCCTTAGATTCTATTCACTTGCTGCAAATTTGTAAATGGAGAGCAGTGGCACTACAGAATAGCTTAGCTGCTTTTGCAGTTTGTTGATGGCTTCAAAGCACATTTCAGTGTATAATAAACTTTTTCTTTGAAATGATTGGATCATGGATCAATTCAAGTCTTTCTATGTCAAATTGGTTTATTTTGTATGATATTAAATTATTAATCTCTAAGCTGTTCTTTCTGAGTTGTTTTAGGCACTAGAGTTACTAGTTCCTTAGTAATCTAGGCAGCTCCTGGCCTATGGTTACTCCATCCATTTCAAAATTAGAGATATATTTGACTTTTTAAGTCAATTTGAGAATTTTCAAAAAATTAAAATTGATAGGAATTTATTTTAGTCTATAAGTAATACTCTCTTTGTCTCACAAAAGTTAGCTTAGTTTGACTTTTTAGTCAAATTGACCATTTTTTGAATTAAAATATATACTATATTTTATAAACAGAGGTGGAGAAACTATAATCATAAGAAATTATATTGAATTTACTACTATTTTCAATTTTCAAAAGTTTGAAAAAATAAATAAATATACTTAATTCTTAGTTCTAAAATTTATCAATTTGACCAAAAAAGTCAAATTAAACCATTTTTCTTGGACGGAGGTAATAAAATAGGAAAATGATATTTCCGGTGGTAAGTCCACCATTGCAGCACGTGTGTACAACTTTGGATGCAAATGCTATAATTATGTACTGCATCGTTTTATGCTAAAATGATAAAAGTTGTGTTAAAAATATCAATCCCCAATAATACAATAACTACTACTACCTCCATTCCATAATAAGTGACTTTTTAGAAGAAAAAATATGTTCCAATTTATTTGTCGTTTACAACTTTCTAGGAGAATAAATTATTTACTTTCCAATATCACCTCTAACTTCTCTCATTGTCCCAAGAAATTTTCTCCCTTGTATTAATAGTTTTCAACTTCCCATAAAGGGTAGTGATGGAATTTCATACAAATTTTAATTATTAAATGATAGTATTAAATGATTTTCTTAATTTATGTGCATGAAACTAAAACGACACTTAATATGGAACCGAGGGAGTAGTATTTTTAGTTAGTTTACTATAATTATTTCTATTAAAATAAAATAAATTTATGTTCCTTTTTTAAAAAGTAACGAATCCATAATTTTGAGAAAGATGGACTACATCTAAAAGAAATTACAAATAAAAAGTAAAAGAGACAAAGTGGTGTACCCATTTGCATCATTTTTCAGATGAAATCCAGATAAATTTGCAGCTTCGGTTAGTGCATCTTGCCAAATCTTCACCTTATTCATGAACCGCTCTTTATGTTTTCCAAAAGCTTGTTCAAAACTCCCAATTTGGTGACGCACTTCAAAAGGATCAACGTCGTAAAATACAGGAAGTACCACCTGTCCATTTGTTTTCTTGCATTCGAGAATTTTTACTAGCTCATCAAGGCACCATCTCGAAGTAGCATAGTTTTTCGAGAAAACAACGATAGACGACTTAGAATCTTGGATTGCGTTAAGCAATTCCAATGAGATTTCTTCTCCTTTTTGCAGTTCGGCATCATCTTTAAAAGTTCGGATTCCAGCTTGATCCAAAGCCGTGTACAGATGATCAGTAAAGTTTTTTCGTGTATCTTCACCTCGAAAGCTCAAAAAGACATTCCAGGGACAAGGTGAAGACGAAGATGATGGAAAAGGAATGGTAGAAGAATTAGTTCTGTTACTTGTACCAGCCATGGAAGTAGGAGCTTAAGATAACAAGGACAGCACTATAATAGAGGGACTTAAGATATCTTGAACCGAGAGATGAAATGGTTGGTTTTTATATTTGGAGTTTGCAGGGTGTGGATAGGGATAGTAACCATTTATATTTTATACCCACAAGGCCATAAGTTCATGGTGACTGAGGCAGGCAAAGTCAAATTTTCTTGTACGCGCAATCAAGTGGCAAGTGGTACACCGGATTCCGTTGACTTATTTACACCGGCTGCCCCATATATATATATATATATATATATATTATATATATATATTATATATATATATATATATATATATATATATATATATATATATATATATATATATATATAGAGAGAGAGTTAAGATCAGGTCCGGACTCCCGGACCTGACCAAAATCCGGACCCGGAAATTTTTTTTTTTTTTTTTTTTTTTTTTCAAAAAATTTAATAAAAAAAATAAAATTATTTTTGGTATTGAAAAAAATTATTAAAACAGTGTTTTGGGTTTGATTTGGATACATATAACAAACACTGTTATACAGTCGGTACAACACTGTTTGTTATATGTATCCAAATCAAACCCAAAACACTGTTTTAATAATTTTTTTCAATACCAAAAATCATTATATATTTTTTATTAACTGTTTTGCAAAAAAAAAAAAAAAAAATTCGGGTCCGGATTTTATCAGGTCCGGGAGTCCGGACCTGATCTTAATATAGAGTTAAGATCAGGTCCGGACTCCCGGACCTGATAAAATCCGGACCCGAAATTTTTTTTTTTTTTTTTTTTTTTTTCAAAAAAGTTAATAAAAAATATATAATGATTTTTGGTATTGAAAAAAATTATTAAAACAGTGTTTTGGGTTTGATTTGGATACATATAACAAACAGTGTTGTACCGACTGTATAACAGTGTTTGTTATATGTATCCAAATCAAACCCAAAACACTATTTTAATAATGTTTTTCAATACCAAAAATCATTATATATTTTTTATTAACTGTTTTGCAAAAAAAAAAAAAAAAAAAAAAAATTCTGGGTCCGGATTTTGGTCAGGTCCGGGAGTCCGGACCTGATCCGCTGCGTGTGTATATATATATATATATATATATATATATATATATATATACAGTGGGGATCTGGAACGGACCAAAATAACGGACCAAGGGACGGACTAAATGAAACACACGGGTCAAAAGCTCATTCAGGTCGTAAAAATGAAATCGATCTGAAGCAAACAAGGAAGCCAGAGCCATCCCCAATCTGCAAACAAACGAAGAAGGAAACCCATCCCCAAACATTCCCAATCTGCAAACGAAGCAAACGAAGGAAGCCAGAGCAAATGAAGAAGGAAGCAAAGGGCGAAAACGAATTTCAGAGAGAGGAAGCAAAGGTGCGATTCTTTCAGTTCAGAGCTAGGGTTTGCATAATAGAAGCAGCAAATCATCTCTTCTGATCCTGAAGAAGACGAGGTAACACTGCTTCCATTTTGTTTCAGTTTGGTTTTAAGTCTAAATTGTACTGATTTGAAGAAAAAATAGCAGCGAATGAGAAAAAAAATTATATCTGTGAAGAAATAGGCATGTTGAAATGAAGAAAAAATAGGCACGTTTATATATACATTCTGATGACCTTTGATATTTTTGTGTTTATCTTATGCTCTCATGAAGCATGATTCCAAGCATACTATCAACAACAAAAAATTATACTGATTTTTTTTGTTTTTTGTTTTTCAATAATCAAAGCCAACCATGTCTAGACAATCATTAGGACTCCATGAATATAATTAAAATGCAGCATCCTCTGCTTGAATAAGATAGGAAACTGTGTATAACATCATGCAAATTTTTTGTCTAATAAAAGAAAGAGAGCTAAAAACAGAGAAGAAACAAAGGAAATTATAAATCTAAACGAACATGACCTTCTTCAGACATTTTTAAATCTAAATTTCCTTTAGGCTAACATTAAGAACTTAAAATCTTATGTTCATTGTATAAGTTAATCCTTTAATTATATACATATATCAGTGGCCTCATTGTTTGCCTGAATGTCTTAATATCTTAATCAACTGCACACAAGTTGCATCTTTTGGCACAAATCTTATTTGTCCACAATTTTCTTTGTTTGTCTCAAGATCAACACCAGTACATTTTCATAGCAGAAATTCATGTCTGTGAAGGAATAGGCATGTTGAAATGAAGAAAAAATAGGCATGTTTATATATATACAATTTTCTTTGTTTGTCTCAAGATCAACACCAGTACATGTTCATAGCAGAAATTCATGTCTGTGAAGGAATAGGCATGTTGAAATGAAGAAAAAATAGGCATGTTATTTAAAATATTTTGGTTGTGGTTTTCACAATTTTATCATATTCTGAAAAGTTAATTACCAAATTTGATCATTATAGGTTTTAATCAAAATGGATAACGTTGAAGCAGAGTATGAGATGGGAGAAAATTTAGAGCGAGAAGAAGGGGGGAATGTAGACTTTGAATTAGAGAGTGGGCTAAATGAGGAACAATGTGTTGAGTTAGATCCTAATTTTTCAGATAATTTGTATAATCCTCAAGTAGCACCTGAGTTGAAACCAAAAATAGGTCAAGAATTTCAAACAATAGATGATGCTTTTAGTTTCTACAATGCATATGCAAAAGAGAGTGGCTTTAGTGTTCGAAATTGGTCTGCAAAAAAGAGACGGGGAAGTAGTGAGATCATAAGGAAAGAGTTTGTTTGTTGGAAACAGGGGAAGGCTACAACAGTAGCGAAACTTGACGCAACAAGGCGCAGGGGATCGATTAAAGAGGGTTGTAAAGCAAAACTTGTTATTGTGATCACACATTCAGACTTATATGTTGTTAGTGTATTTGTTGAGGGTCATTGTCACCCATTAACAACTCTACGAAAAAACACATTTTTTGTGATCTCACCGCAATATATCAACTGCCCAAAAGGCCCTGACTCAACAGCTTCAGATGATAAATATACCATCGCATCAACAATTCAATTTACTGGGAGTGCAATCGGGGGGTTTTGAGAATATTGGTTGTACGCAAAGAGATTTATATAATCTCGAAAGAGTCAAGCGCGATGAGATGAAAGGACATGATGGACATATGTTGCATGAGTTTTTAATGGGTGAACAAGGAAAGAATCCATCATTTTATTTCAAAATTGAGTCAAATGATGAAAACATGATTACTCATTGTTTTTGGGCTGATTCAACCTCTAGACGGGCTTACAATTTTTATGGTGATGTAGTGATCTTTGATACTACGTACAACACTAATCGGTATGGATTAATTTTTGCGCCACTAATGGGGGTTAATAATCATGGTCAAACAATAATATTTGCATGTGAATTCTTGAGTAATGAGACCATAGATTCATTTGTTTGGCTTTTCAACCAATTTTTGGAAGCCATGTCATGTGATGCCCCTAAGATGATCATTACTGATCAAGATCCTGCTATGACAAATGCAATTTCACAAACTCTACCAACAACATTTCATAGATATTGTAGTTGGCACATTTTAACTAAATTTTCTGAGAAGATAGATTCAGTTAAATACAGTGCTTACTATAAGGAGTTTTCAAATTGCATATGGAAAACAGAGATTAAGGAAGAGTTCGATTTGAAATGGATAGAGTTGGTTGAGAAGAGTGGGTTAAATGACAACAAATGGTTACAATCAATGTTTGAAATTCGTGCTAAATGGATGTCGGCATATATGAATCATGTTTTCTCGGCTGGAATGTCAAGTAGCCAACGAGCTGAAAGCTCTCACTCATTCTTCAAAAAATATGTTTCAAAAAATAATTCATTGGTGGATTTTATGATTCAGTTTGGTAGGGGACTTGAGCGACAACGTCATGAAGAATTATTGGCGGATCATAAAGACATGATTGAGAAGCCTAAAATGAAAATGCTTCACGACTTTTTGGTGCATATGGTTGATATCTATACACATGAAATATTTTTTAAGTTTCAGGATGAGATGTGGGAGAGCTTGACTTTTAAATTTGAGCTTATAGATGAGGATGAAGATCACTGTGTGTACACCATTACAAGAAAAAGTGGCAGTAATTATCCATTGCGACAAATTCATTATGACAAGGTTAAGGATTTCGCTTCATGTACTTGCAAAAAATTTGAGACCATGGGAATTCCTTGTAGACACGTGTTGGGATATTTACACAAAATGCATGATTATGAAATATTGCCAAGTCAATACATTTTGAGTAGATGGACAAAAACAGTTAAATCTGGGGTAGTCGTTAATGGTAGTGGCATTGAGATAACTGATAACAGGCCATATCTACTGAAGCGGAGTCAATTAATGCAACTAGCCTTAGATATGGTTGACAAGGCACTTACTAGCAACGAAGCAACTAAGGTCTATATTGATGTTTTGAGTGGTGCACATGATAAAATTAATCAAATGATTAGTTGTGGTACAAGTTTTGTTGATACTGTAGAAAGAAGTCAAATTCCAAGTGTAGTTGCTTCAGGGAGTGGGGGTAGCAACTACTACAACGAACTGAGTCAAGTGCGTGCAAAGGGTTGTGGTAAAAGGCTTTAAGGGAGGGGAAAGGAGAAAGCATTAGGGGGACCAAAAAATTCTAAAGCTAGACGGTGTAATGGGTGTGGTTTGGTTGGCCAAACACACGACAAAAGAAATTGTCCCATGCTTACAAAGAGGTAAGAAATTTACAAATTTTGCATTTGTTTTCATAGATATTGTTGTATCTAATTGTGCTTATTAGATGTCATTTTTGTTGCAGGTATTCACCGTGTCATGACGGCGCAACTCCCAACCCAAGTTTAGATATTGATAGTTATTCATCTCAAGGTGATTGTAAAAATCCTCTTATAAAGGATATTTTCATTATAGATTTTTCAACTAACATTTTGTTTTTCATTTTAGGAATATCACTATAAATATCATTAACATGTTGGGCTTGTCAATTAGACTATGGTAGACTGCAATTATGTACTGATTTGAACTGGAACTGGAATAGGAGCAGTATGAGGGAATGAACTGGAACTGCAATTATGTACTGATTTACAACTGCAGAAGCAGTATGAGGGAATTTTGTTACTTTTGTATGACATTGCTTTGCTTGGAATTTTATATTTGACTGGCCATTTAAGTGATTCCCCTGTCTTGCCTGCTATATAATACAAGCATTATTCAAAGTTCTTATGTTTTGGTGCACAAGTAGATATATGGTCTGCTATATAATACAAGCATTATTCAAAGTTCTTTTATATCCTCTTTTTAAAAATGGAACTCAGAATCATTGAAAATTCTTCACACCTTGTATAATATAGAACATGAACGAAGCAGAATATCATACATAACGTCCAGTGCCTATCAAAGTTTAATAAAGCCAAAGTTTAATAAAGCCATCAAAAAAGGCAGACACCAATCCACCAATCTCATACATAACGTGTTGGTTAAATAATCCAAAATAATCATAGTACTTTTCATACCATAAATCCATCAATCTCATACATAACGTGTTGGTTAAATAATGAACATTATCAAAATTACAACCGATTTAATAAAATTAACAACACCACCGCATACATAACATTAACAATTATGACAAATCGTTGAGTTAGTTGCAATTGACAAATTTCAATCTTCATCATCGCTAATTCGTTGGAGTCGTTAGAATTCGTTTGATGAGTTGTTACATTTAAACGATCAGATGTGTCCATCTGCAACCTCCCTTGATTATGCAACACTCGAACATATTCGTCACACCAGCTGATAAAGTTACCACATTGCTGCATATTTTGGGACACAATAAATTTATTCACTTATGTAAAAGGAACAAGTAATAAAAATTTGCAATACATAAATACATACCATTCTTGGGCAAGAATAATAGTGTCTACCCGGATTCTTTTCCGACATTGAAAGTTTTACTATACAAGGGCCCGTACCACAACGACATATGAACGGAGGCCATACGGATGTAGCAGTAGACGAATTTGATGACATATTTTCTTTATGAATCTTACTTGCGGCCTGTGCTATCAGATTTTTGTGACTTTGAATTCACTCATCCATCCATCTTTGTCATAAAAATTGATGTCATCATGTATACACCAGAAAGATTTTTGTGAATCTGCAGAAGTATTACGCAGTGAACACAATCATGGAGCTAACTTAGCAAAATAGTTCTAGGCATCAACAATTATATGGTTCATTAGTACTATGTTATCACATTTGATTTAGGAAATAGCAAGCCACTCTTGATTTGCAAACATAATTGATACTATTGATGCTTCATTCAACCCTGCAATATCTGTCTTCTAAAATAAAATGAGGAGAATATGTTACAGTAGAGAAATTATATATACTAGTAGCAAAATTGAGAAAAGATGATGAAGCCATAGCATGGTTTCTGGTGTATACAATTCCTGACCAAAATTAAATTCCTTCACCACTAGATCTCGAAAGAAATTGTAAATTAGGTTGATAAGAGTCAGATGGATGTGCATGTGATTCTAATTTCTACACTACACAACTGGGAAAATTGTGTGTTGGTTCTAAAGGGTGAGTGGACGAATCAGTTTCATGTTCAAGGTCAGACAGACAGACGGGAGGGTGTGTGCTACTCCTAATTTATAAACCCTCAATGAATCAGTTGTTCTTCTTTCGTTATATATGCCCAAACCCACAACTGCAAATGCTGGCCTTTATTCATCAATCATCATGCAAACTAACACAACAACTATTTACCAATTAAGCATAAATGAAAACATCATCAAAACATCACCAATTAAGCAAAGGATATACCTTTTTGAGAGGAAAAAAAACCTAGACTTCAAGAGCTGAAGTCTCTGAACTGAAAGAATCGCACATTTGCTTCCTCTCTCTGAAATTCGTTTTCGCCCTTTGCTTCCTTCTTCGTTTGCTCTAGCTTCCTTCGTTTGCTTCATTTGCAGATTGGGGATGTTTGGGGATGGGTTTCCTTCTTCGTTTGTTTGCAGATTGGGGATGGCTCTGGCTTCCTTGTTTGCTTCAGATCGATTTCATTTTTACGACCCGAATGAGCTTTTGACCCGCGTGTTTCATTTAGACCGTCCCTTGGTCCGTTATTTTGATTCGTTCCAGATCCCCACTGTATATATATATATATATAAGTTTTAATTTAAAAAAAAATTCATTTGATTTTTTAATTGATTCTTATAAAGTGTGTGGCTAAGAATGTTAGATGAATAGGAGAAATTAGAACATTTATGTCCAAATTATTAAAATAAATAAGAGTGTGTTTGATTTATGTGTATTTGTTTGGTAAACTTTTATAATTATGAATAAATAAGGAAATTTATGTCCAATTTACAAAAGTATGATGTGTATTTTTGTCTATAAATGTGATAATCTAATATTACAACCTACTTTTTGATCATCCAGATACCCACGGCTTCATGTGAGAATCTTGTCACTTTTATTAAGTATGTTAGTACCGAGAATATAAGATTATCATTATAACAAACGCAATTATTAGGATGATCGGCTTATATTACCAGGCATTTAAGATGATCATTTTAAATGACCTGTAACAAACGCCCTCTAAAAGAATCTCATTATACTCATGGATGGCTGCTAGTGCATGTGTTTTTAAATGTTTCTCCCTAGTTAAGCAAACATAGAAAACAGTTATAAAAAGGATTATTATTTTTTTTATGAGAAATGATATATATGTCCATAAATTTCATAACGAAATTAAATTGCGACTAACGTGAAAATCTGAGTGATAAGATAAAATAACTTAGGATAGAACCCTTCTTAATTCTCTCACATTCCATTTATCCATATACGATAATATTTATTCTTGACATAAATTTATCATCATATCATATATAATAAGACTCTTCTTTTATTGACTTTTTTTTCATATTAAAATTTGCATATTTACATATGCTTTCTAGCATAGTCCGCCCAATGCTATTATAAAGAAATGGGTTACTCCATATGCGACCGGCTAAAAACTAATTTCATCTCATGGAACTAAGTCCTAGTGTTTTTGTTTTGAGAAAATTGTGACACGCTTAAACCTAATTTCTTTCAATAAATTTTACTCCCTCCGTTCTTTGAAAAATGGCCTAAGATGCAATTTTTTGATCCTCAAAAAAATAGCAATAAACAATAAAATAAAAAGTAAATATGTTATTTAGTAAGATTCACTAGTATATAAAAAAGAAAGACTCATTACTTTATGTAATTTTGTGCTACCACCAAAATAAACTTGAAACTTTTTTACTCTCTTTTTTTTATTTTATTTTTCTTAATTCGTGTGAAAAATGTACTGACAAATGATGGATGGAGTATTTCTTTATAAATCTTCATTTTCAAAGTTTGGTATTGTAAGTAAATCTTTTAAGAAATTATGACATAGCTTATATAACACACATTAATATTCCAAGAAAAAAATCAACTAAAGAAGTGAGCTTTAAAGTATACACATAACTTTTCCTAATTTTGGTCGATTAAGTGCAGTAACTGTTAGTTTTATTCCTTGTGGTTTTAATGATGATAATATGATTATGTTTGTTGGTTACTTAATGGATTGTATATTTTGGGTTGATCGGATATTGTTTTATTGAATATGATATTGTAATGACCCAATTTGATATAAGTCCAACTGTTATAAAATGCATAATATTATGGAATATATCTTGATCAGATGTTTTATAATTGGTGGAAAATATCTTGGAATATTCTTAATAAAACTGTTTAGTTGAGAAACAAATTCAAATTCAGATTGGGTGTATTAAGGAGTTTGTTTTGCTAAGGAATTTGTATTAATTGATACTGCCGCATTTTAAGGAAACAAACTATTAAGTCATCCTATTGACTCCTTAGATATAGCATATCTTATATTCATATCTTTGACATATTGTTTTTAGAATATATTATAGCCGTTAAAGATATTGTTGATATTATTCTTTATTGAGCCATTCATGCAAAACAGATTGAACTAGTCGTTGCTTACTTCTTTATATATACTCATTCTTCGGCAAAAAGGAGGACACACTTGAAGGATATATCGGTGGTTATACAGAGAAAATATTAAGAGCCTTCATAGTTTATTTTCCAGATATTCTTTGTACTGAATTTAATTCTTTGTGGCTGGAAAATAAGAAGTTTATTATAATACCTAATATTAAAGTTCTGAGTTTAAGCCTTATTTGGCTTGGTTGATCCAATAGTGGATAGGGTTTATTCAAAAAGAGTTTTCAAGGTTGCAGAAGTGTAAAGGTCTCAGTGGTGAGAAAGGTTGCAAAGGTGCAAAGGGGCAGTGATGTCCATCACTAGAAATCTTACTTTGAACAGGGAAGTTTTTTTTGTATTGTGTATTGAAAAATTTATTAATAAAAGGAGTCTCCAATACCAATTGATATTGGAAGTGGGTTAGGCCATTAGTTAGAGGTTAAAGGCCAAACCACGTAAAAATCTCGGTGTCTATGGTTTGCTAATTGGTGTGATTCCATGTTTTATTTTATTCTGCATTACTTTTATTTTTCTGGAAAAAGTATTCTGCTGTTCTTGAATATACACCAATTCAGACAGGGTAAAACTGTTTGTTCATATCATCACGAAGAACATATACTAATTCAGACACCAATTCAGACAGGGTATCACTGTCTGAATTTTTTGCAGAAAGTTATTTTTAAAATTTATCACTACTGCTCATTAATTACCAATTACACCTATTCACCCCCTCTAGGTGTGCTTATCTACATAATTACATTTGGTATCAAAGCTTGGCTCTACTAATATTTCTCTTTGCAGATCGTATGGAAAGATCAAAATGGCACACTTCAATTTCCAAGAAGGATAGTCAACTAGCAGGCCTCCGTTATTGTTGGGCAGCGAGAATTTTAATTTCTGAAAATTCAGAATGAAAATCTACCTCAAAAAGGATCCATGGGAATGGTGGGTTGTTAGAAATGGACCTACTATTCCTAGGCATGATGATGGGAGACCAAAGGCTCTCATGAAAATGGATGCAAACGAAAGCTACATGTTTTCTCACGACTCAAGAGCCATGAACACCTTACTAAGCGGAATGGTCCAAGCTGAAATTGATAAAATATCATCGTGTAACACAGCAAAAAAATGTGGGACACTATCTTGATGAGTCATGAAGGTACTTCCAAAGTCAAAGAGGTTAAATTGAGTATGTTGATACAAGATTACGAGTTATTCAAATTGGAAAGAGATGAAACAATTCAAGAAGCTCAACCTAGATTACTCACTCTGATGAATTCACTAAGTATGCTCGGTCGAAAAATTGATCGAAGAGAAATAAATAGAAAGCTACTTAGAGTCATGCCCAAACGGTTCGCACCAAAGGTTACTACACTCCAAGACTCACCAACAATTAGCACTATGGAGACTCTCACCATCTTTGGTGAACTTGAAAAGTTTGAAAATCAACTCAAGAGGTATGATGATGAAGATGAGGCACCAATAAAAAGAACGTTGGCACTACAAGCCGAGAGCTACAATGAAAGTGATCACGAAAACTTTGATAAAAAAAATTGAAATGATCTCAAGAAAACTCGAGAAACTACTTCAAAGGAAGAAACAAAGGAAGAACCAAAAAGGTGGCTCAACTAAGTCCAAAACAGAACAAGAAGAAGAAATTGGTCAACTCTATTTCATGGGACTACAAGATGATAATCAACTTGAGGTAACAAATTTTCATGAAGTTTTTGAAATATCTACATCTGATTATCTTGCTTTACAAAATAAAAATCAAAAGCTCAAAAAGAAAACTACATATTTAAAGAATTGCGTAAATGAGCTAATGAATGAAGTTGAGTCATTTATTGAAGAGAAAAGAAAATGAATATCTCAAAAATAAAAATGAAGTTTTGAAAGAAAATTTGAAAATGAGAGATACATGCATAGATGCTTTTAATGATGGCAAAATGATGAATGTGCAATATGATAATAATGAAGAAATAAAATCATTGAAAAAGGACCTTGGAAAATTTGTTCAAGGTGAAGAGAATTTGTATATAATGTTGGGTGCTCAAAGGTCTAGTCTTGATAAGCAAGGAATTGGATATAATCATGTTGGTTTTAAATCTAATAATAATATTAGAATGATTAATAGGAAACCAAGGCATAAACCACTTTATTGTTCACCGTTTGTTACTTGTAAAAAATGTGGTTTAAAAGGTCATTTTGATTCTAATTATAATAAAATTAGAATAAAACAAATTTGGGTAAAGAAATATGATTTATATGTTACTAACCCAAAAGTACCCAAGAATAATTGGGTACCAAAAAGATAGAGACTATTTGTTTGTTTTGTAGGTGTCTCAAGGCTAAAAAGAAGACGGAAAGATAATTTGGATGAGATATATGGGTAATGATTAATGATTATAATGATTATGCTATAATCAACTTGTGTTTAAATGCTTAATGTGCATGATTTTATTTATCTCTTTTTGATGTTGTCAAAGGGGGAGAGACATAATTAAATTGATAATTGATATGCATGTCATATGATTAAGATGCATGGTTTTATAATATGCATGATTTTATTTATTCCTTTTTGTTGATAACAAAGGGGGAGAGATATAACGAAATCAACTTGTGCTTAATGATTAATATGTGTGGTTTCATTTATTTTTTTTGATAATGACAAAGGGGGAGAGATATTTAAATTGGTATTCCTTAACATGCATATATTTAGGGGGAGTTATATATTGTTATCATCAAAAAGGAGGAGAATGTTAGTTGTAATACCCTGAATATTTATGAAGCTTATAAATGTGATCGTATACGTTTAAAATTAGAACGTATAAACCTAAAACTAGGTATCGAGAAGTTTAAAACCTTAAGCCCTAAAAAGATTCGAATTTTGTAACATATGTGATTAATAAAGATCGAAATGATATTTCAAAGCAGGTGTTTTGTGATTATATAGTGTAAACGATGAATTAGGTCAAATAAAAATTTTTGGTCAAGCTGCTTAGTCGTGCTTATATTGACAAAATGATTTGTCGTGCTTTCCACAATTTCACCAAGAAGTATCTTGACAAATTATTTTTGACAAGTTGATGTGTCGTGCTTAAGAATGACAAAGTGATTTGTCGTGCTTACAGTAACAAGTTGCATTGTCGAGCTTGGAAGATATTTTCATTGAGAAGCTTAAATTACAAGTTGCATTATCGAGCTAGGAAGATTGTAACGCCCCCAAAATCGGCACCAACTTAATCCATAATTAAGACTAATTTTAATCCCGACCTTGTGCGTTAAATACTATCTTAATTCAGCTTTACATCATGTTAAGATGAAATAATAGCTGAAAATGCGGATAATTAAAATTTTTTTATATTTTTCTTTCTATTCCCTGAAATAGCAACCTTTACAATTATACATTGAAATAGATATGAGTATATACAACTCAATTCTACATTCGGATTCTTTATTATATAGTATTATCACTATACTGATTTGTTCATTCTAATGCATTCAAAACAAATATTCTTTATTTATTGAATATTTCAAGGTTTACTTACCTATCAGTACACATGTCAAGATTCATCATTTCTTCTTAATAAATTGATTCTACAGTATATTTATACGAAATAATAAATATATAATAATAATATATTTATAATTCACAAACATCACATATTGCATAACACGTATTCATTTATGCAATATAATATCACATTATATATCAACAAATAAGAATTTTATTTAATAATTCTTATTTTAATATTTTCTGAAAATTCGGGTCATCACATTCTTCCCCTCTTATAAGGATTCCGTCCTCGGAATCACAACACCGAATCGTTCTTAATCGGTTTAGATATTAGTCTTTCTCGTAACCCTATCGTTGAGTTATTTCAACGTACCATTTTCTTAGGTTTTATATCACCTATCTCCTTTATTTCCTTAATCAATTCTTACAGGTTCCATTTCGTAATTGATATTTAAACTCGATTATATTACGAGTATTATTTATTCCTCAATTTCCTTTTTCTAAGGATATTTCTGAACCATTACATTCTTCATATTCTTCTTTCTAGTACTCTAAAAGTCCTATAATTCTTGGACTTACTCTTTCATTCTTTCACATTTCTTAATCTTCACGTAACTATTCCCTATCAATTTCATGATCATGAAATTTTTAATTCTCATGACTTTACATTTTCTTTCTTCAAGGATTTGCTTATAAATTGTCGTATTCTACGACCTACTTTCTTCTAAGGAACTTTATCCTTTCTATATTCAACTGCCATAATCGAAATCCTCCACAATTGATCAATAATTGTGAAGCAATATGAATAACTCAGGAATTCAAAAGATTCGCTTAGGAAGAGCTTTTTGCATAATGCTAAGGGTCATAAAGACCACAACATTCTTTTTCATGTTTCTGAAAAGGTTCTTAACAGAAATTTATCTGTGAACCGTCTGTCTTACGGGCACATAGGTGATCAGCCTATTTATGCCCTGTGTTGATCTCTGTTATCTTTGTCGCTATATCGCGCAATCAGAATTTTCCAATTCAGGGGTGTTCCGTGTTGATCAACACTATCTGTGTGGCCGCCATTCAACGCCAATTGAATGATATACGTTCATCTGTGCCACCATTTGGTGCTATAAATTTTTTTTTTCCCAATTCAGGGATTTTCATACAAAATCTAGAGTCCAAACCAAATCAATTTAGTTGGACAATTCAAAATCGATATTTGAATCTGTGTCAAGCCGATTCAAAAAGGCACTTGACACTTCTTGATTTTACTAAAATACTGAAAATCATTTTATGACGCATAGGACCGCTTTGTTTTAACAGTACGTTGAGCATGCCGTCATTTTATGACTTTGTCATTCTACATCATACCATAGTGGGTTGACGATCCTTAGATCACATCCAACACTAGGTTAGACTGCATTGATGACTCTATCATTTAAAATACATTTTGATATTTTCAACTTTGTCTAGCCGAAACAAATAGCATAGACTCTTCTTTAAACGGTTTGAAATCATTGAAAATCATTTTTGGTTTTATCATGCCGCAACAGGTAACGATGTGATAATGGCTCGAAGTCCATCTCTACACCCTTGTCACCATGTTTTGGAAATAACAAAACAAAACAATTTATTTTTAGTTTCCAAGGCACATCAGTGCGAATTTAGCTTGATTTCAAAAATTTTGAAGTCTAGCATAGCTAGAAGATTTGGAATACCTATGCCTCCACCATCAACTTCAATTTCTCCAATGATTCACTGCTTAATGATTCTATCTATTTCTATCATCCTTAAAGCTTACTATACTAAGAATCATCACTGCTTCATGCACAACTTTTCTATACCCCAGTATAGTTCATCAAACATACCACAGGTTATGAGTTCGGGAACTTACCATAATCATATGAGTTTAGAAACTTATCCTAGTCAGACCAAAGACGTCCATTCGCTGAGGGGTTCAAAAACGTACCATATGATTATGAGTCACGAACTTACCATAAGTATGATTTTTAAGAACTCGTACCTAATCTTAATATTCTCTAACTATCGAATATAAATATGAGAAAAGAATCACCTTCTCACCATATATATATCAATAGTGTGACCCCAATATTTCAATGATTATCAATATAGGAAGTTAAGTAGTTGTCAAACCAAGCACAAATTCCCCGCCCATACAAGGAATTGTACAACTCAGCCACTAACATGAGTCCTCAATTGAAATCTCACATAATTCTAACTTTCCCTTTACTCGACACGAATTTCTTTTTATTCGTATTTCATGATCTACAACTCTTTGCTCATTATGAATTTTCTTTAATTCATATTTCATTGCTACAACTCTTCTGAGTTTTCTTTGTACTATCTCATAGTACCTTCTTTCTATAGCATTCAGCTAAAATTTTTAATCTTTCAATTGATCATTTGTTCTTCTACAATAAGACTTTGTCGTGATCTTATCATACAATCGTTTTACGATTCTTTTCTATCCCACGATCGTTTTACCTTACGATCATGTCTTATCCTTCGATCGGTCGTCGTAAGATCTTTTTATTTTCTTTAATTCCACTTATGCTTTTCAGCTTATAGACATTGTCTATTTATCATCACTTTACTTCTTCACTACTGGAGTCAGGTAACTCCTGATTCCTGTCTTTCATAACTCTTCGAGATTTTTCCTCGAATCTTCTTAATTCACGTCTTGGGAATTTTCTAAATTTATTTCTTATTGCTCAATTTTTATTTGAGTCTGTTCCTTATCATAACCATCTTCCTGTTCTGAGGTTATAGTCTAAGGTAACTTTTACCTAAGGTTTATAACCTACAGCTCTGATACCAAGTGTAACGCCCCCAAAATCGGCACCAACTTAATCCATAATTAAGACTAATTTTAATCCCGACCTTGTGCGTTAAATACTATCTTAATTCAGCTTTACATCATGTTAAGATGAAATAATAGCTGAAAATGCGGATAATTAAAAACTTTTTATATTTTTCTTTCTATTCCCTGAAATCGCAACCTTTACAATTATACATTGAAATAGATATGAGTATATACAACTCAATTCTACATTCGGATTCTTTATTATATAGTATTATCACTATACTGATTTGTTCATTCTAATGCATTCAAAACAAATATTCTTTATTTATTGAATATTTCAAGGTTTACTTACCTATCAGTACACATGTCAAGATTCATCATTTCTTCTTAATAAATTGATTCTACAGTATATTTATACGAAATAATAAATATATAATAATAATATATTTATAATTCACAAACATCACATATTGCATAACACGTATTCATTTATGCAATATAATATCACATTATATATCACCAAATAAGAATTTTATTTAATAATTCTTATTTTAATATTTTCTGAAAATTCGGGTCATCACAAAGATATTTTCATCGAGTAGCTTAGAAGATAGGTTCAATTGCAAGCTGCATTGTCGATCTTGAAAAATATTTTCATTGAGGAGCTTAGAAGATAGGTTCAATTGCAAGCTGCATTGTCGAGCTTAGAAGATATTTTCATTGAGAAGCTTAGATTGCAAGCTGCATTGTCGAGCTTGGAAGATATTTTCATTGAGGAGCTTAGAAGATAGGTTCAATTGCAAGCTGCATTGTCGAGCTCGGAAGATATTTTAATTGAGGAGCTTAGAAGAATATTCTAAGAATTTGCTAGGTACTAAAGTGTAATTAACCTAGGTACCAAAGTGTAATAAGCCGAGCCCCTAACGTGCAATTAGCGAAACTATGTTTTCCTATAAATAGCAAGCTAAGTTCATTCATTCCTTACTATTTTCAAGAGCAGTTCAAAAGCAAAAAGACTCTATATTTATATTCTGAGAGATATTGTGAGATAAAAATTACTTTTGAAGTATCGAAGCGCTACACAATTGGAAGTAAAGCTAACAACTACAAGAGGTATATTCTAGTAGTTATTATTTTCATTCTTCTTTATATATTTAGTAAAAATATACTTTTATAAGCAGTTATAATGCCTAAATTATTTTATGTATATAGTACAAAAGTCTTATTTACAAACAGTTATAATGTTCGATTTATTTCTCTTATAAAGTTGAAAATATACATTTATAAGCAGTTATAATGCTGAAATTATCTCAAATATAATAGTCAAATATTCATTTTATAAGCAGTTATAATGCTGAAATTATCTCAAATATAATAGTCGAATATTCATTTTATAAGCAGTTATAATGCTCAATTTATTTTAAATATAGTTGATGAATATTCATTTTATATGCAGCTATAATGCTAAAATTATTTGATGTATAGTAGAAAGAGTCTTATTTATAAGTGGTTATAATACCCGAAATAAAACTTAAAAGATTTAATCGTTAAACGCTTAATTGGTCTACATGAACTTATAATCGTGTAGGATTTACGATGAACGTGTAGACCGTTATATTTATCTGTAAAAGATATACGAGGCAAGCCTTCTACCTAAGCTTTCATTTACAAGCTTTCTATTTGATTTATGCACTTTGTGCAACAACGTGTTATAAATCTTTGATATGAGAGTTATTGCTATTCGTTTCGGCATAACTTGCAAAATGAACGTTTATTCGTGAAGTATTGAATTGTTATAATTCTTTAGTCAAACCAAGTTGTCTTGGAGGGACCTCTATATGCAAAATAAACTGAGATGAAAATGTTTGTAAAACACTGTCATGATTAGTTAGTGTAGCGTATGTTATGCATAACATAGGATGTCGTTAGATTGATCCTCTACTTGATATCCATGGTATGGTTCTAAATCGAAAGACGGACGAACGGTTCTTGATTTAATTACTACTTAGTCTTACTATGTTAAAACAATTGTAATATCTTTTGTTAAAGCTATGATTCATTAAATCCTTATCGCTGTGAGTTCAATTATATACTATGTGTTTAGACTTGTTGAGCTTTTGTATGCTCATTCTTGCGAATAAAACCTTATTTGCAGAAAAACCTGAGAGTTCAGGCTCTACAAAGAAAGGAAAGAAGACATGCGTAGACTAGTTTATATACTTTCCTGATTGCTTGTCCCTTTTGTTATAGTCTTGATGACTTTTTGTAATATGAATCGGCAAAGTATGTAATCGAATATTATATCAATATTATCATATTTTCTCACACATTCTTGTCATGTCTTTACTTCGATTAAACTTAGAATTGTTAAAACATAAGCAATGTTTATTCTTTTATGTATCTAAGTGAGGGTATTTGGCACGCTGAAAGTTCTGACTAAGAAATGAAGGTTAGGTCATCTAATTGCGCACCAATATCGATTTATCTTTATTGGGAAGCCCCCTTCAGATCTGGAAACTATCTCTAGTGCTGGTACTGTGAATCTTGGATCCATATAAAGCTTATAAATGATAGAATATCTAAATCATAAGGTTAAAATTTGTTACCGATATATATGGTGTTATCCATATATACGAATGAACTACAAGTTGATACTTGTAGAAAGAATGAGATCGAGATGAAGTTAAGATCCAGGGACGAAGTTAAGGATTTATAATTTTATAGTCTGTAATAGACTAATTCAACCAATATGATTATGGGATCATTGGTTAAGTTACGAAAGAAGTACGAGATAATGTCGGAATCTTGTTCGGGCGGCCAGCGTCCGAATTCGGGAAGCGTTACATTAGTTTTATTCCTTGTGGTTTTAATGATGATAATATGATTATGCTTGTTGGTTACTTAATGGATTGCATATTTTGGGCTGATCGGATATTGTTTTATTGAATATGATATTGTAATGACCCAATTTGATATAAGTCCAACTGTTATAAAGTGCATAATATTATGGAATATATCTTAATCAGATGTTTTATAATTGGTGGAAAATATCTTGGAATATTCTTAATAAAACTGTTTAGTTGAGAAACAAATTCAAATTCGGATTGGGTGTATTAAGGAGTTTGTTTTGGTAAGGAATTTGTATTAATTGATATTGCAGCTTTCTAAGGAAACAAACTATTAAGTCATCCTATTGACTCCTTAAATATAGCATATCTTATATTCATATCTTTGACATACTGTTTTTAGAATATATTATAGCCGTTAAAGATATTGCTGATATTATTCTATATTGAGCCATTCATGCAAAACAGATTGAACTAGCCATTGTTTACTTCTTTATATATACTCATTCTTCGGCAAAAAAGAGGACACACTTGAAGGACATATCGGTGGTTATACAGAGAAAATATTAAGAGCCTTCATAGTTTATTTTCCAGATATTCTTTGTACTAAATTTAATTTTTTGTGGCTGGAAAATAAGAAGTTTATTGTAATACCTAATATTAAAGTTCTGAGTTTAAGCCTTGTTTGGCTTGGTTGATCCAATAGTGGATAGGGTTTGTTCAAAAAGAGTTTTCAAGGTTGCAGAGGTGTAAAGGTCTCAGTGGTGAGAAAGGTTGCAAAGGTGCAAAGGGGCAGTGGTGTCCATCACTAGAAAGCTTACTTTGAACAGGGAAGTTTTTTTTGTATTGTGTATTGAAAAATTTATTAATAAAAAGAGTCTCCAATACTAATTGGTATTGGATGTGGATTAGGCCATTAGTTAGAGGTTAGGGGTCGAACCACGTAAAAATCTTGGTGTATATGGTTTGCTAATTGGTGTGATTCCTTATTTTATTTTGTTCTGCATTACTTTTATTTTTCTGGAAAAAGTATTATGCTGTTCTTGAATATACACTAATTTAGACACCAATTCAGATAGGGTATAACTGTCTGTTCATATCATCACGAAGAACATATACTAATTCAGACACCAATTCAGACAGGGTATCACTGTCTGAATTTTCTGCAGAAAGTTATTTTTAAAATTTATCATTACTGCTCATTAATTACTAATTACACCTATTCATCCCCCCCCCCCTCTCTAGGTGTGCTTATCTACAGAATTACATTTAGTATGAGAGCTTGGCTCTACTAATATTGCTCTTTGCAGATCGTAGGGAAAGATAAAAATGGCACACTTCAATTTTTAAGAAGGACAGTCAACTAGCATGCCTCCGTTGTTGTTGGGCGGCGAGAATTTTAATTTCTGGAAATTCGGAATGAAAATCTACCTCAAAAAGGATCCATGGGAATTGTGGGTTATTGAAAATGGACCTACTATTCCTAGGCATGATGATGGGAGACCAAAGGCTCTCATAGAAATGGATGTAAACGAAAGCTACATGTTTTCTTACGACTCAAGAGCCGTGAATACCTTGCTAAGCGGAATGGTCCAAGCTGAAATTGATAAAGTATCATCGTGTAACACAATAAAAGAAATGTGGGACACTATCTTGATGAGTCGTGAAGGTACTTCCAAAGTCAAAGAGGTTAAATTGAGTATGTTGATGCAAGATTACGAGTTATTCAAATTGGAAAGAGATGAAATAATTCAAAAAGCTCAACCTAGATTACTCACTCTGATGAATTCACTAAGTATGCTCGGTCGAAAAATTGATCAAAGAGAAATAAATAGAAAGCTACTTAGAGTCATGCCCAAACAGTTCGCACCAAAGGTTACTACATTCCAAGACTCACCAACAATTAGCACTATGGAGACTCTCACCCTCTTTGGTGAACTTGAAGAGTTTGAAAATCAACTCAAGAGGTATGATGATGAAGATGAGGCACCAATAAAAAGGACGTTGGCACTACAAGCCGAGAGCAACAATGAAAGTGATCACGAAGACTTTGATGAAGAAATTGAAATGATCTCAAAAAAACTTGAGAGACTACTTCAAAGGAAGAAACAAAGGAAGAATCAAAAAGGTGGCTCAACTAAGTCCAAAACAGAACAAGAAGAAGAAATTGGCCAACTCTGTTTCATGGGACTACAAGATGATGATCAACTTGAGGTAACAAATTTTCATGAAGTTTTTGAAATATCTACATCTGATTATCTTGCTTTACAAAATAAAAATCAAAAGCTCAAAAAGAAAACTATATATTTAAAGAATTGCGTAAATGAGCTAATGAATGAAGTTGAGTCATTTATTGAAGAGAAAAGAAAATGAATATCTCAAAAATGAAAATGACCTTTTGAAAGAAAATTTGAAAATGAGAGATACATGCATAGATGTTTTTAATGATGGAAAAATGATGAATGTGCAATATGATAATAATGAAGAAATAAAATCATTGAAAAAGGACCTTGCAAAATTTGTTCAAGACGAAGAGAATTTGTATATAATGTTGGGTGCTCAAAGGTCTAGTCTTGATAAGCAAGGAATTGGATATAATCATGTTGGTTTTAAATCTAATAATAATATTAAAATGATTAATAGGAAACCAAGGCATAAACCACTTTATTGCTCACCATTTGTTACTTGTAAAAAATATGGTTTAAAAGGTCATTTTGATTCTAATTGTAATAAAATTAGAATAAAACAAATTTGGGTAAAGAAATGTGATTTATATGTTACTAACCCAAAAGGACCCAAGAAGAATTGGGTACCAAAAAGATAGAGACTATTTATTTATTTTATAGGTGTCTCAAGGCTAAAAAGGAGACGAAGAGATAATTTGGATGAGATATATAGGTAATGATTAATGATTATAATGATTATGCTATAATCAACTTGTGTTTAAATACTTAATGTGCATGATTTTATTTATCTCTTTTTGATGTTGTCAAAGGGGGAGGGATATAATTAAATTGATATGCATATGTCATATGATTTAGATGTATGGTTTTATAATATGCATGGTTTTATTTATTCCTTTTTGTTGATAACAAAGGGGGAGAGATATAACGAAATCAACTTGTGCTTAATGATTAATATGTGTGGTTTCATTTTTTTTATTTTTTTTGTTAATGACAAAAGGGGGGAGATATTTAAATTGGTATTCCTTAACATGCATATATTTAGGAAGAGTTATATATTGTCATCATCAAAAAGGGGGAGAATGTTAGTTTTATTCCTTGTGGTTTTAATGATGACAATATGATTATGCTTGTTGGTTACTTAATGGATTGCATATTTTGGGCTGATCGGATATTGTTTTATTGAATATGATATTGTAATGACCCAATTTGATATAAGTCCAATTGTTATAAAGTGTATAATATTATGAAATATATCTTGATCAGATGTTTTATAATTGGTGAAAAATATCTTGGAATATTCTTAATAAAACTGTTTAGTTGAGAAACAAATTCAAATTCGGAATGGGTGTATTAAGGAGTTTGTTTTGCTAAGGAATTTGTATTAATTGATACTGCCGCTTTTTAAGGAAACAAACTATTAAGCAAAACATAGATAATTAAAAAAACATTAGTAGGAAAATCATTTGTGCAGCCAAATGAGGTTGCAATCAAAAAAGTAATTAAGAGAGAGCATCCTACTAAGTAACACTTCTGCTATTCAATCATAAATTGTTTCCAATCAAGCAAAGTCTACACGAGTACTTGAGTGATTAGCATCCTAATACAGATCTGTGTTAGCACACATACTATTTCCTGGTAACCAACTAGGAAGTACTACAACATGAAATCTCCCCAAGTTTACAAATGCTGCTTCATATGCCAGCAAACCCTACGCCAATATTTGAGGAACCATGAATTAACAAAACTTGAGAAGGGGGATCCGTCATGATTTTATACAACTTTCAACTTCAACTTTCTTTGTCGGTTAAATTTAAATGCTCGGATCCCCAATCATACCTTTCTTTATACAAAAACGAGTCCAAGCCGTAACCAAACCTTGACAAGTTACCACCATTCCCTCTTCTCCCGAGTAAGTTTACTTCATAAAAATGTTAGGTACAAGTTCCATTCTGCTCTACAATTCCCTGCATACGCAAATTTCAGAATTTTAGTATTGCGGAGTATACCATCTGAAAATTACATGGGTTGTGTACTTCTCATGATGAAGCCTTTTATCAAACAGGAGGAAAAACAAAAAACTGCACCGAGTATTAATTGAAAGAAATAATATTATACGATTACTAAATTGCTCATGATGCAATAGTCACAACTATTATTTAAACAGGGGTAGTACAGGCTTTTGTCACTTTCAATGATCAATGCTCGGGATTACAGCAGAACAGCCACATCGATATTAATTTAAAGAAGCATTCGATGCTGAAAAAAAGTGGGAAAAGCAGTTATGGCAGTTATTTCATCTGAAAAAAGGATAGAGAAACTGAAAGGGCAGGTCACAGAATAGAAGAAGATAACAGCAGTTATGGATCTCTTCTATAAAAGGGAGCTTACTTCTCTGATCTACCCAAGCAACATCAACACAACACAACAATTCACTCTATCAGTTCATGCTCTATTTTCTTAGAAGTAGCCTTTCTCCAGGCTTGGCTTATTTGTAATCTTAGGTAGTTCTTTAGCATGGACAGCCTCTGGGCTTTGTAGTTGTAATCGGGTTGCAACTTGGGTCAGACAATTAGCGCGTAGCCTGAACTGTCCACAATTTTGTGGTACTTAGCTAAGATTTTTTCACATTTACAAAAACCCCATGAACTTTATCGTGGGTTGGTACATGGGCAACAAAAGCCAGACCTCAACTCTAGGCCTGCACAACTCAAGCCTTGTGTGGGTTGGGATTGGGATGACCACTAAGACTACCCAACCAGCCCAAGTTGCACCCTAAGTTGTAATAGTCGCAGTTGTTTCTGTGTATTTCTTAAAATGTAATTCTACTATGAATTTCGCTTAGATTTTCACCAAACAACAATCTATTGGAATTTGCTTTATTTTACTTCTTTTAAAAGCCATATTTTGGAATCTAAGAAGTCCTCTACAGGGTATTGAACCTAAATTTCAATCGCCTGAATTTGTTAAATATTTATTTTAGAATATTCAATGTCGAAACAATTATTCAACATTAAAAACTGATTATTAGTTTTTATGCCCGCAAACAAACAAACAAAACATAATAAGCAAATATACACAAAACATGCACAGTACACTCCATCGACAACTTCTACTTTGTCGAGTTCTTTATTGAAAACTTTCAGCGAGATGAGCGAGAAGGAGGTTTCTAATTTTATGGAGGCGAATTTGTCTTTGACACGGAGATGTCAACAATTTTTGTCATCTAAACATTTCGTACAATCTAATATTCAAGACTGAGTTAGGTATAATTCAATTCGCTTGTATGCATATAGCTCCTATAGGAGGAGAAGTTTGGTATTAACTACAACTATAACTCTCTTCGCACATTAATCCTCAATCCAAACACTGCCTCAAAGCAAATCAGGGCACACCTCAAAGCCCTCAGTTGCTCGGCAATGGCATCACAAAATATAACAGTATCGTCTGCAAAAAGAAGATGAAAAACCGACACCGATGCTCCCCTTTAACCAGCCTGCTGAAAAACCACGTACGAGGCCTACCACAATAATCTAGTTTGAGCCTCCATCACCAGCAAAAGTAATAGGGTGAAATTGGGTCTCCTAGCCTCTAACCTCTCAAACTCCCGAAGAAATCCGTTGATCATCACTGATATTCTTAATAAATAGATGCATGTTCTAATCTACCTCAGCCCAACCCAACCCCCATCCTCTCCGAAAAATACAGCAAGAATTCCTAACTTACATGGTACGCTTACTCAGTGTTTAGTTTACACATCACCCCGACACACTAGACCGAATCCTATCTTCCCTGCACTCATTAGCTAATAAAGAGACATCCAGAATATACCCTCTAAAATAAGCATTTTGCATACTTGACCCACCACAACTCCACTCAACCTAATTGAGAGGGTCTTCGCGATAATCTTGTAATCCCAATAAGACTGACCAATTTGAAGTCTCAAGTATCTTCAGCTCCCCTTAGGGGTGTAAACAAGTCGAATCTCAGCGAACACCCTAATGCTTAGATTCGACTCGACTCGAAAAAATTGAGCTCGAATTCGACTCGGATTCGATAAGGGATTTCTAATTTTGCGCCAGATTCGACTCAGATCATTACTCGGACTTACTCGGCTCGTAAGTACTCAACTCGTTTACAAAACGAGTTACTCATGAACCTTCAAATCGAGTTTCAAATATGAACCATTTCACTTAAAATTGAACCACTACATACTAAATTGATTACTTAACTAATATTTATATATAAAAGTTTTTCACTTTTATTTATGTAAAGAATTTACAAAGAATGTAATACAAATTGACAATCAATTCATTGATTTATTCAAGTACAAGCTTACACAATTTCATACTACACTTTATAAATTATAAAGATCGATACAAATATCACATATTTAACTTGCTAGTATGGATCAAACCAGTATTCGAATATGATCCATCGAGCAAGCATCGAGTATGGTTCGGAAAAAAAAAAAGAAATACTCGAACCTTAATCTGAGCGAACACTAGTATGCCCGAATTCGACTCGTGTATCATTAAACAGAAAACGAGTATGGATCAGATTCGACTCGGATCAACTCCGAATTCGAGCTTTGGATCATATTTTCGAGTCGATCTCGAGTCAAGTACCGAGCTACTCGGCTCGGCTTACACCCCTAGCTCCCCTTTCTTCATATCAGCACAATGAACGAGACATTTAAGCTCCTCCCAGTCCCGGTGCTATGAAAGGCATGCACAGTCACCATTATCAAATCCCGCACAACCACCCAAAATCTTCTAAAAAAACCGTCTGGACAATAGAACTATTTCCTCTTCTCCATAGCCCGGAACTGCAAAGCATCTAATTTAGGTCTCAGCGGTTTTTTTCCTCATACAAGGCCTCATAAAATTTCGCAATTTGAATTTGAATGGCCGTTCCTAAAGGGCCCAACAAATTCCTAATTGGAATTAGGGGATCTTTTTGAATTAATTCTTTTATCACATTGTGATATTTTACATCGGTGAATGGACCCATTCAAAAACAATTGGATGATGACAAAATTATCAAGGATTGGCATTCCTTATTTCTATTCAACAATGTATGAATAGTTCCTTATCTCCCGTTGACATCCTCCCCTTCCGTAAACCATAATTTCTCTAGTATGATTGTTCCACAGGTGAGCATTAGCCAGAGGAATTTTGTGTTCCCGTCCCGTTGTCATCCTCTGCTTATGAACCTATTATCTGAGTGCAGGCGAAGGCATATCTATAAGGAAACAAAGTACGCAGCACATGATAGTGCCAAATCTACTTGTAACCAGCTGTTTTGTAAGTTTTCATTTTACGCCTGTTATTGTGAACAATAGTTTGGATCTAGATGTTTTGGGGATGGATACCCCGTGTTGTCTTGATAATATCTAACCTATATTATAAAGCAGGAGAAGGAATTGATGTATTTTCATGTTAACATATTTTTGAAACCTTTTAACTTTCCCTTTTTATTCTCAAGTTGTTTTTTAGTTTCTCATCCCTACTTTTTCTCTCCACTCTTTATTTTTGTTATTTTAAATCACACACGTAGTGTGTGCAGGATTACTATTATTTATAAATGATTTGCTCCATATTCAGAAGTGTGTGTGTGGGTGTGGGGTGGGGGGAGGGGGGAGGGGGGAACCAATTACATTATGGGATGCTCAACCTTACATTAATGCTACAATAGTTACAAAAATCAAATCTGATGGACCTCCAACGTAGGAAAAAAAAACAAATAATATGAAGCATTAATTTCAAATCCAGTAACAGAAGACAATAATAAGGACGAGAGAACATGCATGGGAAAGCATATTTTAATAACAAAACGAGTATAAAGGTACTCACTGTACATGTGACTGTTTTATCTACGACGCAAAAGCTGCTGCCTTTGAGTTTCTAGTTCTTTTAAATTTTTATGAACAACTTGAACTTTAGTCGAGATATGTTCATTATGGCCCTCAACATCTTTCATAAGAGAAAGAAGCTGCTCCCTATATGCTGCACTTAGCCGCTTCTTAACACGCAGCTCTGCAGTAAGCTCCTGAATTCTCTTATCTCTTTCATCCTACAACGATTATCATGCAAACAGCTTTATGAGAAACACCATTTTAAGAAAATCAAAAGAGGATCAGGAAGTAAATTAATAACGGGAACTAACAAGAGAGAGAGAGAGAGAACTTAAATTGGTTGTTAGTTACCTAAGTTATTAAAGTAGACAATAATTCCAGACACTGGTACCATCAGACAACAAGAGAATGGTATGTCCAGTATGAACTAAGAAAACAGTTCAGTTTCTCTCTGTACTTTCCCTTTCTTTTTTATTTCTGGATAATCCTCTATCAGCCTCTTTCCTTCTTCCTTTCAATTATTCACCGAGTGTGTGCATATGTATATGTATATGTATATGTATATGTATATGTATACGCGTGTGTGTAGATATATATTAATCGTTCCTAGAGGAAAAAACGACCGTGCAGACTAAATATTGGGCGTCCTATTTAAGTTTTATAGATTCTGCATATCGCCCTACTTACCTCATTCGTAAAATAGTAACTAAACTGGGATTGAGAGGGGTTCCTAGATGAACAATGACTGTGCTGACTAGAGATTGGGCAAACAAATACATTCGAGAATCAAATAGCATCTTATTAAGTTTAATTGATTATGCATGTCGCCCTATGTACCTAATCAGTAAGTAAAATCAACTGGAGGGACTAACAATAATATTAATATAAACAAAAATACTTTGGACCAAAATTACCAATCAAAAAAGTAATGTAACAAATAATCATAACAAGTAATAAGCAAATAAACTTGAAGCCCAGGCCCCATGAATCAAAGTCTTCCTTGACATTTCCAGACTAGAAACCTTATGACGCCTCTACAGCTCTACCCTGGCATATATTGAAGGCAAAGCATTAAAGGAGCCGTAGAATTATTCAATCATTTCTTGTATAACATATAAAATTACTTGAAAAGAAAAAGGGAAAAATAGGCTAAAATTAGCCACCTAGCTATGCCTGAAGAAATAATTTTGAGGAAACCAAATGCAAATACTCAGCTAGATGTTAAAACTTTTTAGTAAAAAAATGGATGTTTCTGAGTAATAATGTACGGTGGAATACTTACATATGTTGGACGTCGTTTGGGCAATGCAACAGATAGGGAATGACTATGGTCCTGCACAAACTTTCTAACAACCCACCTTCCAGGTTTCTCTCTCTTCACTAGAATCATTGCTGTGCAACCTTCCCGCCGCCTGTCTCGCTTTTGAATTGAAACGGTCTCTGCTTTTTGATTATCAGAACCGCCTTTACATCCAAGTCCACGGGAAATAATTGATCCATCACGCTCTGATTTGCGGGACGATAGAACACGAGTTACAAATCCTACCCTTCCAGCATATTCATCATAAAATGTTCTCGCGGCTTCTTCTGATTCAAAAAGCATACCCTCCTGTGGTTCTTGATTTATGTCAGATTCACATAAAGTCAATTCTATTCCTGCAGAAGTTTCTATTGTCCCAGTGCCATCAACTGATGGAGTTTGTGTATCCACTGAAATACAAGTTAGATATATGATCTCTAATTTGGAGAAAACAAAACCATTGAAAGAACAAAAATTGTATGAGAAAGTAATAGTCAAAAGTGTGCCATCATTAACATAACTACCATTTTCAAATATAGTTTATAACATTAAAAAGGGAAATAAAAGTGAAAGTTACTAAGTTATTTGCACAAATGAGCTTCTTCAACAGTGCGCACACAAACTGATTAGATAGAAGGGAATCACCGAATGATTTCCCAGCACCAAGTAGGAAAACAGTTAACACTGTCTTTCTTAGTTTTAAAATGGACTGAAAAGAAAGAAAAAAGGGACGAAAAATGCAACTTTTCTACCAAATTCTCTTGTTTTTGAGTTTTTTAATGAACAAAAAAGAAAAAAAAAAGGATGAAAAAGATAGGACATAAAAGAAAAGATGGAAGAAAAAGAGAATACTAGGCACTTTTCTTGCCAAAGTTTTTCATCAAAAAATGTATGTAAATAACATAACCAAATCTTTTATAATCCCTATTATACTCTCCATAAATAAACACAATAAAAGTAATATAAGGGTCAATATAGTACTCCAAATGTAAAACTTAAGTTTTCTTTCCTTTTCCTTTATAAACTCAGTGACAACATGAACGAAAAACTTATATATTCTTTTCTTATTTATCCTAATTTAAGATTTTCATTCTTTTATTTTCAGTCCCAAACTCAAGAACTAAGTGCAAAAGTCAGTAAAATATAGAGGACATTTTTGGAGCAAGAAAAGATTTACAAAATTCTAAACTGAAAACTTCCTTCATCTCCAAAAAGGTCCCCATTTAAAATTATAAGAGAAAAATTACTTTAACAAGGATCGCAACTTACATAAAAACCCTTTTCTGGGAAATCCTGTAAGGGAAACACTCATAGTTTCGAACATAACTACTAATAAATGTTCTGCAAAAGAATATAATTTACATCCCCAAGCAATAACTGAACATGTTCATAAGAATTTGAGAACTTTTATCCTATTAGTCATATGAAACAATAAAAATTAGGTTTTTAAGATCACTGTTTCATTCATAATCAGATCCCCCAATTTGGAATTCCTGCACATTATCAAAAGGGAAACAAACAATTGATTATAGAAAAAGCATCAACTGAGGTAAGCCCAAAGTTGCTATTGAGATTACTTAGTTTTATTTCTTACATCTACCTATTTAATTTCATGCAGCATTTTCTTCAGGTTTCAGCTTAAAAATGAACTTTTCTCCATTTCCCTGTCCCAAAAGTTAGGAAATTTCAATTTCAGATAACATAAATGACCATTGATCAATGGTTGTTGAATTTTAGGGCTTTTAATTCAATGAATATATACAATATATATATATATATATATATACACATACAAATATATATTTATACACATATATATACATATATATAGAGAGAGCAGTAAAATCGAGGGCTTACTGAAATTGAAGCTTGAAAGATGTAGAATTGTCGAATGCTTATGGGTTTGTATCGCCTGTGTTTCTGGACGGTAAAGCAAAATGGCGAAGGTGTTATACTTGAGGGAAAGGATACGTGGCATACATTCATTGGCTATAATCAAGATCCTTGATTGATAATTTACTCATATTGGCACACACTATCTGTGTGACCGTCTGCTTATTTCTTTTATTTTTAGTTAAAAATGTTTTACACCCTTTGTCGTAGAAATATATATATATATATATATATATATATATATATATATGGTGATCGACATAAAGTTATTTTTATAACAAATCTCAGTCATCCATTCACGAATTGAATAGTATAATGGAATCTCAATTCGCACTTTAATATGGGGATCCCGCAATTTAGTTTTGCAAACGGAGACCCACTATGTGAATATATAAAAATATCCTCTTTTCAAAAGTAATCCTCGTCTCTACAATTAAACTGCGGATTGGAGAGATTTATTTTTTACGTCAAATTGGCCGAAATTCTTCTTTCTTTATTTCCAACAAAGTAATCCATTTATTTTTAAAAATATTCCTCGTCCGCACAATTAAACTGCAGATTGGAGAGATTTTATTTTTTTACATTAAATTGGTTAAAATCCTTCTTTCTCTGTTTTCAACAAAGTAGTCGGCAAATCTCCATTATTAGTCTACTCATGAATGACCCATTTCGTTTAATTTACTGAATTTTTGTATGGATTCAATAATACTTACAAAGTATTAGATGAACGAGAAAGGAAATGTAAGTGAGAGAGAGAAAAGGGCGAATGAGATAAAGAGAGTTAGTTTTATATAGTTTAACAATGAAGTATCAAATTTATCACAGTCATAGACATACATGTGATGTTATGCGAAAATTAATTAGTATCCCAAGAGCATAAGATGTAACGCCCTCAAATATGTGTACTAGCTACATCAGACTTAGTGTATCACTATTCATCCACATACATGCTAACTAGCTATTATTATAAGTTAGGCTATACGATACATTAATTATTTACATTATTTATATATGCCCAAGTCTTACTTACATAATATGAACTAATAAATTAGTTTCAAAATATTACATCATTAATTATTTATGTAACTATCACAATATTATTTATTTATTTTCCTCGTTAGCCTTGTTCTTTCCTTTATCTTTTACACTCGACCCTTCGGGTTCTTCGATCTTAACTGTCAACATAAAATTTATGCAAGAGAAAGTAACTAATTTGCTTAGCAAGTATAGCAGTTTAAAATAAAATAAAAATGACTAGCAACAAATCAATAATCAATGATTTAGAAAGAATTAATATTATCAACAATTCGAGGAAGTTAACAAAAACCTCTTTACAGAATAATAAACATCAAATTTTTCGAATAGGATTAGATTTTGAAATCTCAAATTTAATTAAATATTCACAAGGAAAAATATTTCTTTTGAGGGTCACTGAGTGGTCGTAAGGACCATGAACTCTTTACACAAATGTTCAATAGTCTCAAAGACTGCGAACTCTGATCCCCCAGAGTATCATTAGGTGATCAACCTAATAATACTCAATGTTACACGTAATATTTAATGTTGTATTTACACAACATATGTCGGTTATCCGACCATAAGATAATACCTTCATTTCTAGGGTTGTTCATACTCAGTCATAACCTCAGGATCTGCATCAAAGTAATTTGGATTGGATAACATATTACCAAAGAATCATAAACAGTTCAATAAATTGATAGAAATAACAACTGAGTTTAGACGAACAAATGACATAAACTCCTCTTATAGATGGTCTAAGAAGCTTTTCAAAAAAAAATTACAGTTTAATAATGAGCAAAGTTCAAATGCACAGGAGTGCAGGAGCTTGCTTGTCTAGGGCATACTTTTCTCGAGTGGGATATTTTTCGTCTCGTGATAGTAACCTAGTGTGTGTGTGTGGTAATTCTCTTGGCTTGGATCTACTTGCTTTTTTTTCTTGGTTGATAATTTTTTTCTCACTTTCTCTCTTCCTCTTGTTGGCCGAACACTCTCTTTCTCTCTCTCTCTCTCTGTGACGCCCCCAAATTCGGGTCTCCAAATACCCGGATCTGGTCATCACGATCCAATACAAACATTCACCTCTAACAACATATGATATCTGAAAGTGCGGAATATAATAAACATACGTTGTTCATTACAAGGTGTTACTAGTCCCAGAATACGATTAACCTTAAACATTTACACAATACATACCCTAAATAGCTATCAGGGTTTAAATTACATTAACCGTAATTAACTAACACATAAATCTAAAGTCTGCTACGAGAAGTCTATCACTTCATCTTGTCTTTTCCTTTATTCTTCCCTGACGTCTCGGGTTTAGCTGCAATGAAGTCATAATATAGCAAGAATGAGCAACGAGTTTGCCCAGCAAGTTTAATGTACAACAATAAAGATATATCATGATGAAGGAATATTAAAAGGATTTCAACAATAGAATAATCAGAAGCAAGAACATTAAATGCTTTTAGAACAATTGATAGTCAAATAGACTTTGAACGATAACTTCCAGAGGAGTCAATAGCTGGTTGACCCTCTGGTTACTGGCTACAGAATAACGTACTTGAGGGGATCAGCCTCGCGTACCCGATGTAGATGCATAACATTTAATTCTGCTATTTGTACCTTATATACGGTACGTGGGGTACTCCCCTATAAATAAAGGGGTGTTCATACAGTCTAAGAATCCTCACCATTGATTGGTTCGGATAGCTTTTATAAATTTCACATACTTTGTCTGACCGAACAAGGGTTCAGACTTAACCATGAATGGTTTATAAATTCCTGAATTTAAATATAACGAATTTCAAATGCACGAGTGCGAATGTCAATAAATATACAGATGTGGAATAATTTTGAAAGTAATTAGACCACTTAAGGCATGCTTGGAGATAAAAACTCAAGTTTAAAGAATAACTTGCAACAGTATATATATACCTTTTTGCACGAATTAGAAATAGTGCATAAGGCTTAGAAATTTGCTCAATGTAAAAGTTGAGTAAAGAAGAACTTGCAATAATGTAAGAAGTTTAGGGTTAGAAACTTGCCTGTTTGCTCAGCTACAATTTAATCTTAGCTTTAATTAATTGATCTCGAGTGACCTATCATCGGGTAAAGTCGATTTATCAATTAACAGTTGTATATTGGCACCTCTTATTATGCCTTTTACTCAACAGGTAAAATTCATCATCTATATTTAATTAACATTAGCTAAACAGCAATTTATTGGTGATCTTTAGCTATTAAAAATAATTGCTAGTTAATCATGATTACTATTCTCGAGGGTTCAGATTATTACCCTTATTGTCCCTAAATATGGGTCAACAATCTTTATTTTATTATTAGAATAATAAATGCATCATGGTTTAATGACAAATAACAAATAGTCGGTTACTTACTTTAATTACACTTAATTACTATTTACTATTAATAAAAAAAAATCTTTAAGTGTTTATCCTCATTATTTAGTAAGGACCAAAATAAAAATCGGCTTATCAATCCCCCGTATACTTAATCATTATTTCCGCAACGATTTAGTAATTCTCATCCTTATTATTCAATAACTTTATTCATTATTATTATTATTATTGAATAATAATTAAATACTTAGTACCTTTATTTACTATTTATTACTAAATAATAAATAATTGTTTTATTAACTTTATTCATATTTAATTATTATTAAATATTTATTATCTTTATTTATTATTTATTAATAAATAATAAATAATTATTTTATTAACTTTATTCATATTTAATTATTATTATTAAATAATAATTAAACATTTATTATCTTTATTTATTATTTATTATAAATAATAAATAATTATTTTATTAACTTTTATTCATATTTAATTATTATTATTATTAAATAATAATTAAATATTTATTATCTTTATTTACTATTTATAAATAAGTAATAAATAATTACTTTATTAATTTTTTTATGCATATTTAATTATCATTTAATGTTAATTAAAATAATAATTAAATATTTATTATCTTTATTTATTATCTATTAATAAAAATTATATTTTTTTTTTTTTATTATTGTTACCAGTTTCTATGAACAGCCAAAGGTTAATTTATATATGGACCACATTGTTGACCGACGGCATTTAATACCAAAATGAACGAGTCTCTTTTCTTTGGCAATACAGCAACACACGTTGGGCATCTAAATTCGACCTTAGCTTATTTGCAGTACTAATTAACGCAGCCTGAGCCTCTTAGGGTCTTTTAGTAAAACAGAGTTCCATCAGTGAAACTGCACAACTTAATACAGTCGAGCAACACGAACCAAATTTTCGACAAGGTATCACACAGTACCTTAACATATTTTCAACCCAATTCAAGATAATACAACGTTTGAGTTTCAATTCAAGGCAATACAAACCTAATAAAAGGTATAACACCACCCACACAGAAGGGAAGTTAAATAACTCAGTACAACCCAACAATAGCAACCCAACGAACTATTTTAATCTAATGCAGAGAAATGAAGTACCCCAATACAGAGAGTAATTAACCCAAAAATAAAGCCAACCAAAAATTCCCACGAACTGATTCCAGATTTCTCAAATTAAATTCAGCGAAATTAACACAATCCAGATTTGTAAACCTAAACAACATAATACAATACCAAATTTCCAGTTAACACTACAATCCAAACAGTAAAGTACCAAACTTACGCCCCCAATAGGAAATTTCTAACTCAGTACAGATTATACTAGAGTATCCAGAATCCAGTTTTCCCATACATAGGAACTATTTGATTCAATACAATGCCAAAACTTCTAAAATTCCCAAGCACCGTTTTGGGAAAGAAAATAAAATCGACCCAACAAAATTATCACAGAAATTTGGCATAACCATCGAGCCAATGTTATACCTTGGTGTTGTTCGGATTGCAGTTCTTCTTCTCCTCCCAAGATAAGAAACGAAGTTGAGCATTCACGGCTAGCCTTCCTCCTCTGCAATCCCTCTCTCTGTTATGCCTCACTCTAATTAAATTTTTTTTTTTTTCTTCTGATTCCTCTCTTAAATTTCAAATCCCTAATTTTGTCTAATTTGGGACTTACAAACAGAGGGAATCGGCAGCTTGGGGGTTGGGGTTTGGCTCAATTTATAGCAAATTGATTATCCAACTGGACCGGTTTTTACCTTATTTGATCATTCAAGGACCGTCGGTAGGAGAAGGGTAAGCGTCCGATTGGTCCCATCATGCCCACTGTGAAAATCGCCGGCCGGCCTTTGAGCCGTGTGCTTCGTCGGTCACATCGCCTAAAATCCGGGACCAACGGTCCATTTGATTATTGCTCGGTTGCCCGTGTCGAAACCCGCATCACCCGTTGGTCGGCAAACTTCCCCTCTAGTCCAAACGGCCGGTCATCGCCGACCGTCACAGAACACCGACGTCGTCTGGTGTGACCCTCCTTCCTCCTTCTCGTCTCGTCCGATTGATGGCCTAGGTCAGCTAGGGCTTAGTACTCTCAAGCGGTTTGGGATTTTCAGTTTGCTTCGCTCGGTTTGATCCCCATTCAGTCCACTGATTGCCCCTAATTGTATAGGAACGGTTCAACCCGTTCCAAATGGTTCGACCCGGTTGGAAATGGGCTCACCCAATTGGAGTTGGGCCGGCTGATTAAAAGTGACCCAATAGGCAAAAGAAAGGAAATTGGGCTTTGCCCCCTTAGAATTCGGGTCAATTGAAATAAAAGAACACAGCCCAACTTGTTTATTAAAATTACCAACATTATTCTCCTAACATTTAAATTGAACCAATTACTAAATTAATTAACTATTTATAATATTTATTTCAACAATAGTTCTTCATGAGAATTATTTAGATCCGATAATAGTAACGCAAATTAATTTCCCCAATTTTCTTGAGATTAAATATTAGGATAAATTATAAATTCGAATAATACTACTTACGTGGATCCAGTTAAAATTATAAAATTGCATAAAATGAATTTATTTATAAAAATAAATTTGATACAGTGTCTAAAATTCTCGGACATTACATCCTCTCCCCCTTATAAAAATTCCGTCCTCGGAATTTCAATCTAAGGTTACTCGAATAACTGGGGGTAATTCGTTCTCATTTTCTCTTCGAGTTCCCACGTAGCCTCCTCTACCGCGTGGTTTCTCCAGAGAACTTTCACCGAGTGAATGATTTTATTCCTCAGCTTCTGCTCTTTTCTATCCAGTATTTGAACAGGAATCTCCTCGTACGATAGATCTTTTTCGACTTGAATTGGTTCATAGGAAATAACATGTTTGTAATCTGGCTTATACGGACGCAACACTGATACGTGGAACACGTTGTGGATGTGCTCAAGTTCAGGAGGTAATGCTACCTCGTACGCCACTTCGCCTATTCTCCTCAGAATCTCGAACGGTCCTATGAACCTAGGGCTCAGCTTGCCCTTCTTCCCAAAACGGATCTTCCCCTTCCAGGGAGATACCTTCAAAAACACAAAGCTACCAACTTCAAAGTCTCGTTTCTGACGATGTAAGTCGGCATACTTCTTCTGGCGATCCTGAGCTGCTACTAACCGCTGTCTTATTACCTTAATAATTTCCACGGTTTGTTGTACCAATTCTGGTCCCAACAATCTCCGTTCACCAACTTCATCCCAACACAACGGTGTTCGACACTTCCTTCCATACAATGCTTCGTACGGTGGCATACCAATGCTAGCATGGTAGCTATTATTGTAGGCGAACTCTACTAGCGGCAAGTGATCGTCCCAGCTGCCACTTAAGTCCATCACAACTGCCCGAAGCATATCCTCTAAGGTCTGGATTGTTCGCTCACTCTGACCATCAGTCTGGGGATGATATGCCGTACTCATTCTTAACTGTGTTCCCAGTCTCTCCTGTAGGCTTCTCCAAAAATTTGACGTGAAGCGCGGATCCCTATCAGACACAATAGATACCGGCACTCCATGTCGTGAGACTATCTCCTTCACATAAAGTTTCACCAGCTGTTCCAATTTGTACCTGATCTTGATCGGTAGAAAGTGGGCAGACTTGGTCAAACGATCTACGATCACCCAGATGGCGTCTAGACCCTTTTGCGTTGCTGGCAGTCCCACCACAAAATCCATTGTGATGTGTTCCCACTTCCATTCGGGAATCTCTAAAGGTTGCAACAATCCGCTCGGCCGTTGGTGCTCCGCCTTGATCCTCTGGCAGGTTAAACACCGGCTGACGAATTCTGCAACTTCCCCCTTCAAATGCGGCCACCAATAATGTTGACGAAGATCTTGATACATCTTGGTGCTACCTGGATGTACCGAAAACCTCGTATTATGGGCCTCCTGTAAAATTTCTTCCCTTAAGTCTGGTACATAGGGTATCCAGATCCTTCCCTCGAATCTCAACAATCCTGTGCTGTCAACCTTATACTTTGAGGCTTTTCCCTCCGATAACTGTTTCTTAATGTCAATGCATTCCTCGTCAAATTCTTGAGCCTCCTGTATCTTATCCAGTAGAGTTGGACCTACCGTCACGGCGAACACCTTTTCGTCCACCTCCATTGGATACCTAACTTCCAGCTCCAGACGTTCAAAGTCCCGTATCAACTCCTCCTGGACTGTCAGCTGCATCAGTTTCACCTTGCCCTTCCTACTTAAGGCATCAGCTACTACATTTGCTTTGCCTGGATGGTACAGAATTTCACAGTCATAGTCCTTGATCAATTCTAACCATCGGCGCTGCCTCATGTTCAGCTCCTTTTGAGTGAAGATATATTTCAGACTTTTGTGATCTGTGTATATCTCGCACTTCTCCCCATATAAGTAGTGCCTCCAAATCTTCAAGGCGAAAACTACCGCTGCTAATTCCAAGTCATGAGTTGGATAACCCTTCTCATAATCCTTCAGCTGACGCGATGCGTACGCCACGACCTTGCCGTGTTGCATCAGTACACAGCCAAGACCCTTGTGCGATGCATCGCTATACACTACGAAACCCCCAGTGTTGTCTGGTAAGGTCAACACTGGTGCTTGGCTGAGTCTCTTCTTCAACTCCATGAAACTCTCCTCACACTTCTCCGACCAAACAAACTTGACTGTTTTCCTGGTGAGATTGGTCAACGGCGATGCTATCTTTGAAAAATCCTGGATGAATCTCCGATAGTATCACGCTAATCCCAAGAAACTCCGGATCTCTGTCGGCGTCTTCGGCTGTTCCCAGTTGATAACTGCTTCTACTTTTGCTGGGTCCACCGAAACACCATTCCTGTCTATGACATGACCCAGAAACTGTACCCTCTGCAACCAAAACTCACACTTAGAAAACTTTGCATACAACTTCTCCTTCCTAAGAGCTTCTAATACAATCTTCAAATGTTCAGCATGCTCCTCCTCCGTCCCTGAATACACCAGAATGTCATCGATGAATACAACTACGAACTTGTCCAAGTACTGCTTGAACACTCTGTTCATCATATCCATGAATGCTGCTGGTGCATTTGTCAATCCAAAAGACATTACCAGAAACTCGAAGTGCCCGTAACGAGTTCTGAATGCAGTCTTCGGGATATCTTCTTGCCTCACTTTCAGCTGATGGTAGCCTGTTCTTAAGTCGATCTTTGAAAAGTACTTCGCTCCTTTAAGTTGATCAAACAGGTCGTCGATTCTAGGAAGCGGATATCTATTCTTAATCGTAACTTTGTTCAACTCCCGATAGTCGATACAAAGCCTCATTGAACCGTCTTTCTTCTTTACAAACAGAACTGGTGCTCCCCACGGGGACACGCTCGGTCTGATATAACCTTTATCTAACAGTTCCTGCAGTTGCACCATCAACTCCTTCATCTCTACAGGTGCCATTCGATACGGCGACTTCGATATTGGTGCGGTTCCCGGTGCCAAATCGATAACGAACTCGGTTTCCCTATCCGGCGGCAGTCCCGGAAGTTCATCGGGAAAGACATCGGTGAAATCTCTCACAACTGGTATTTGACTCATCTCATCCCCGACCTGACGAGTATCGACCACATGGGCCAAATAACACTCGCATCCTTTCTTCAGTAATCTCCTTGTTTGCATCATAGTAAGACAACAAGATGGTTTTGGTGATTTGCTGCCATAAAACACCACCTTCGACTTATTAGAAGTCTTTAGGTGTATACATTTCTTTTTACAGTCAATAACTGCTCCGTGGGTTGATAGCCAATCCATTCCCAAGATTACATCGAACTCTCCCAGTCGAATCGGTATCAAATCCACATTGAGCTTAAATCCTCGCAATTCAGCACAACAATTCCTATGAATGCGTTCTACGGGGATAATTTCCTTGTTGGCTACTTCTACGTTCATAGGGTGTTCTAACTTTTCACAAGGTACATCTAATTGTCTAGCAAATTCTTCGGAAACAAAAGAGCAAGTAGCACCCGAATCAAATAGCACATATGCATTTATATCATTGATTGGGATGATACCTGACACCACGTCTTTGGATTCCATGGCATCCTGCACAGTCATGTTGAACGTGCGGGCTGTCGGCCTGTTGGCTTGACTGGATGGTGGCCCGTAGTTCAATCGGTTGCTGTTTCCACTGTTGTTGTTGTTTCGGTTGCCACTCCCGGCGTCGCTTTTCCTCTTCGGATAGTCCTTGATCTGGTGGTCAGGAGATCCACAGGAGAAACAACCTCCTTTCGGCTTATTAGGGCACTGTGGGGCCATGTGCCCAGGTTGTCCACAACGGTAACACACGCTCTTCCCCTTCATGCATTCCCCCGTGTGGTTCTTGCCACAGTTGTTGCATCTGCCTGGCTTCTTTACCTCCCCTACAGATTTATTTCCCCCAGAGGACTGACTCTCGATCCATTTCCGTTTGTTGGGGTTACTGCCCCCACTGCTTCCTGCCTTAGGGCCCTCATGTCCCTTCTTCTTCTCGTGATTGTATTTGGCCAGGGCCTCACTGCCACCCTCTGCAATGATTGCCCTCTCCATCAATTCTGCAAATGTTCTGATTTTCAATACCGCCACAGAACGGTATAACCATGGTTTCAACCCCTGCTCAAACCTACGAGCTTTCCTTTCCTCTGTGCTAACTTGGTGAGCTGCAAACCGTGCCAACTCATTAAACTTAGCTGCGTACTCAGCCACAGACATGTTCCCTTGTTTTAGTTCCAAGAACTTGATCTCCATCTCCTGCTTCATGCTCTCTGGAAAGTAATTTTCCAAGAACATTTCCTTAAAACGATCCCAAGCGACAGTGCCTTCTTCCACTCGTCCTCTGTTGGCCTTCCATCAATAGTTGGCTTCTCCTTTTAGCATGAAAGTGGCAAAACTTGTTTTCTGTTCCTCTGCCATCCTTGCTACTTCAAAGACCTTCTCTATCTCTTCTATCCAGGTCTGCGCCTCGATTGGGTTAAGAGTTCCCTTGAACTCAGGTGGTCCGACCAATTTGAAATCTTTAAAGTTTGCCAGATGATGCGTTGGCTCAGCTGCAGCTTGGGTTCTCTCAGGTGGTGGTCTGGATTGCATAGCCTCGGCCAGCATTTTCGCGAACATTCTCATTGGGTTGGTTTGGTCTCCAACCTCACTTTCTGACTCTTCGACTTGTCGGTTACGTGGCCTTCCCCTTGGCATGGTTTAGAATAAGAAAACTGATAACTTTTACCTATAGATTCACATTTTACAACATATGTTATTAAAATAGACAATTAAAGGTAAAATATTTATCAACACATTTGATTTAAGCGAAACATCTGCATTTATATTCATATACCACCGTTTTGTTACAATGACTAAACCTGTGGCATACTTCTATAAATGCGCCACTATCTGTCCTATCAACAAATCATCCCCTTAGACAAAAGTGGGGAATCCTAACCTTTCCTCCCTCAAGACCACAAAAGTTGGGGTTTAACTGTTACCCCAATCATAACAACAAACATAAAGTTTCACAAACAAACATGAATATGTCCCTAACATAAACAAAAGTGGGACTGACTGTACTAACAACTAAACAACCATCCTATCCCATCACTATACATCATGACGGATCCGAGCCTGCTGGCCAGAAGAGACTGCTCCGTCCCCGATCCTGCGGCGAACCGAGCGGCTGGACTCTCCTATCTCAGTCCGGGGTCTACGGTAGGCTGCATCCAAGGCATGCCCCAGGGTCTCTATCCTCACTGCCCTGGCCTCTAGCTGGTCCTCCAGCTGATCAACCCTCCTGGCCTCCCTGGCCCAGGCCTCGCAGCCACCTCCAGTCCGGCCTCAAACCTCATGGCCTCCTGTTTCGCCCTCAGGTGGGCGATCTGCAGATCCCGCTGCTCCAGTCTCTCCCTTAACTCAGCGTTTCGGGCCACTAGCTGATGTAGCAGTGGTCCGACCTGCTGTGCTGAGGACTCGTAGCCCTGCAGCTGTACCTTAGCCACCCCTAAGTCATGCTCGAGCTGGTAGGCCAGGTCTCTGTACTGGTCCTCCATATACTGATGGGTCTGGTTTTGCTCCTCCAAATGAGAAATCCGAGCCTCCAGCTCCTCATTTCTGTCAGTCAACCCCTCGATGATATCATTAGCAGTGGACCCCATGCCATCAATATCAGCAGGTGGCTCCTCCCCCTCGGTCTCGGGGTCCTCCTCCTTTGGGTCCTGACTGCCCGACCTCATCACTCTACCCACAACGGGCTCCGGTAGCTCCCTCTGGTAGTCCTCCTCCGGCTCGGACTCCTCCTGTAGCAATCCCGGGGCAATAGGAGCATAGCCCACCAGCTGCTCCGAAACTACTGGTATATCTATGAATACCTCCTCCTCACGGGCTCCACTGGTCTCCCCCACGGCAGCCATCCTACAAACACACAAAAACTAACATTAGTACAACAATAAAATATATTCATTGAAGAAATGAAGTTATATTTCATTGGGTACTACTCGACTCGATGAATTCCCCAATTCATCAAAACCACATATGATAAATCTCCTCGATTTATCTCCTAACACTCGATACGAGTTTACTATGAAGGTTATATCCTAGGTTTCACGATCCTAAAGTTTATAACCTACAGCTTTGATACCAACCTGTGACGCCCCCAAATTCGGGTCTCCAAATACCCGGATCTGGTCATCACGATCCAATACAAACATTCACCTCTAACAACATATGATATCTGAAAGTGCGGAATATAATAAACATACGTTGTTCATTACAAGGTGTTACTAGTCCCAGAATACGATTAACCTTAAACATTTACACAATACATACCCTAAATAGCTATCAGGGTTTAAATTACATTAACCGTAATTAACTAACACATAAATCTAAAGTCTGCTACGAGAAGTCTATCACTTCATCTTGTCTTTTCCTTTATTCTTCCCTGACGTCTCGGGTTTAGCTGCAATGAAGTCATGATATAGCAAGAATGAGCAACGAGTTTGCCCAGCAAGTTTAATGTACAACAATAAAGATATATCATGATGAAGGAATATTAAAAGGATTTCAACAATAGAATAATCAGAAGCAAGAACATTAAATGCTTTTAGAACAATTGATAGTCAAATAGACTTTGAACGATAACTTCCAGAGGAGTCAATAGCTGGTTGACCCTCTGGTTACTGGCTACAGAATAACGTACTTGAGGGGATCAGCCTCGCGTACCCGATGTATATGCATAACATTTAATTCTGCTATTTGTACCTTATATACGGTACGTGGGGTACTCCCCTATAAATAAAGGGGTGTTCATACAGTCTAAGAATCCTCACCATTGATTGGTTCGGATAGCTTTTATAAATTTCACATACTTTGTCTGACCGAACAAGGGTTCAGACTTAACCATGAATGGTTTATAAATTCCTGAATTTAAATATACGAATTTCAAATGCACGAGTGCGAATGTCAATAAATATACAGATGTGGAATAATTTTGAAAGTAATTAGACCACTTAAGGCATGCTTGGAGATAAAAACTCAAGTTTAAAGAATAACTTGCAACAGTATATATATACCTTTTTGCACGAATTAGAAATAGTGCATAAGGCTTAGAAATTTGCTCAATGTAAAAGTTGAGTAAAGAAGAACTTGCAATAATGTAAGAAGTTTAGGGTTAGGAACTTGCCTGTTTGCTCAGCTACAATTTAATCTTAGCTTTAATTAATTGATCTCGAGTGACCTATCATCGGGTAAAGTCGATTTATCAATTAACAGTTGTATATTGGCACCTCTTATTATGCCTTTTACTCAACAGGTAAAATTCATCATCTATATTTAATTAACATTAGCTAAACAGCAATTTATTGGTGATCTTTAGCTATTAAAAATAATTGCTAGTTAATCATGATTACTATTCTCGAGGGTTCAGATTATTACCCTTATTGTCCCTAAATATGGGTCAACAATCTTTATTTATTATTAGAATAATAAATGCATCATGGTTTAATGACAATTAACAAATAGTCGGTTACTTACTTAATTACACTTAATTACTATTTACTATTAATAAAAAAAAATCTTTAAGTGTTTATCCTCATTATTTAGTAAGGACCAAAATAAAAATCGGCTTATCAATCCCCCGTATACTTAATCATTATTTCCGCAACGATTTAGTAATTCTCATCCTTATTATTCAATAACTTTATTCATTATTATTATTATTATTGAATAATAATTAAATACTTAGTACCTTTATTTACTATTTATTACTAAATAATAAATAATTGTTTTATTAACTTTATTCATATTTAATTATTATTAAATATTTATTATCTTTATTTATTATTTATTAATAAATAATAAATAATTATTTTATTAACTTTATTCATATTTAATTATTATTATTAAATAATAATTAAACATTTATTATCTTTATTTATTATTTATTATAAATAATAAATAATTATTTTATTAACTTTTATTCATATTTAATTATTATTATTATTAAATAATAATTAAATATTTATTATCTTTATTTACTATTTATAAATAAGTAATAAATAATTACTTTATTAATTTTTTTATGCATATTTAATTATCATTTAATGTTAATTAAAATAATAATTAAATATTTATTATCTTTATTTATTATCTATTAATAAAAATTATATTTTTTTTTTTTATTATTGTTACCAGTTTCTATGAACAGCCAAAGGTTAATTTATATATGGACCACATTGTTGACCGACGGCATTTAATACCAAAATGAACGAGTCTCTTTTCTTTGGCAATACAGCAACACACGTTGGGCATCTAAATTCGACCTTAGCTTATTTGCAGTACTAATTAACGCAGCCTGAGCCTCTTAGGGTCTTTTAGTAAAACAGAGTTCCATCAGTGAAACTGCACAACTTAATACAGTCGAGCAACACGAACCAAATTTTCGACAAGGTATCACACAGTACCTTAACATATTTTCAACCCAATTCAAGATAATACAACGTTTGAGTTTTCAATTCAAGGCAATACAAACCTAATAAAAGGTATAACACCACCCACACAGAAGGGAAGTTAAATAACTCAGTACAACCCAACAATAGCAACCCAACGAACTATTTTAATCTAATGCAGAGAAATGAAGTACCCCAATACAGAGAGTAATTAACCCAAAAATAAAGCCAACCAAAAATTCCCACAAACTGATTCCAGATTTCTCAAATTAAATTCAGCGAAATTAACACAATCCAGATTTGTAAACCTAAACAACATAATACAATACCAAATTTCCAGTTAACACTACAATCCAAACAGTAAAGTACCAAACTTACGCCCCCAATAGGAAATTTCTAACTCAGTACAGATTATACTAGAGTATCCAGAATCCAGTTTTCCCATACATAGGAACTATTTGATTCAATACAATGCCAAAACTTCTAAAATTCCCAAGCACCGTTTTGGGAAAGAAAATAAAATCGACCCAACAAAATTATCACAGAAATTTGGCATAACCATCGAGCCAATGTTATACCTTGGTGTTGTTCGGATTGCAGTTCTTCTTCTCCTCCCAAGATAAGAAACGAAGTTGAGCATTCACGGCTAGCCTTCCTCCTCTGCAATCCCTCTCTCTGTTATGCCTCACTCTAATTAAAATTTTTTTTTTTTTCTTCTGATTCCTCTCTTAAATTTCAAATCCCTAATTTTGTCTAATTTGGGACTTACAAACAGAGGGAATCGGCAGCTTGGGGGTTGGGGTTTGGCTCAATTTATAGCAAATTGATTATCCAACTGGACCGGTTTTTACCTTATTTGATCATTCAAGGACCGTCGGTAGGAGAAGGGTAAGCGTCCGATTGGTCCCATCATGCCCACTGTGAAAATCGCCGGCCGGCCTTTGAGCCGTGTGCTTCGTCGGTCACATCGCCTAAAATCCGGGACCAACGGTCCATTTGATTATTGCTCGGTCGCCCGTGTCGAAACCCGCATCACCCGTTGGTCGGCAAACTTCCCCTCTAGTCCAAACGGCCGGTCATCGCCGACCGTCACACCGACGTCGTCTGGTGTGACCCTCCTTCCTCCTTCTCGTCTCGTCCGATTGATGGCCTAGGTCAGCTAGGGCTTAGTACTCTCAAGCGGTTTGGGATTTTCAGTTTGCTTCGCTCGGTTTGATCCCCATTCAGTCCACTGATTGCCCCTAATTGTATAGGAACGGTTCAACCCGTTCCAAATGGTTCGACCCGGTTGGAAATGGGCTCACCCAATTGGAGTTGGGCCGGCTGATTAAAAGTGACCCAATAGGCAAAAGAAAGGAAATTGGGCTTTGCCCCCTTAGAATTCGGGTCAATTGAAATAAAAGAACACAGCCCAACTTGTTTATTAAAATTACCAACATTATTCTCCTAACATTTAAATTGAAACCAATTACTAAATTAATTAACTATTTATAATATTTATTTCAACAATAGTTCTTCATGAGAATTATTTAGATCCGATAATAGTAACGCAAATTAATTTCCCCAATTTTCTTGAGATTAAATATTAGGATAAATTATAAATTCGAATAATACTACTTACGTGGATCCAGTTAAAATTATAAAATTGCATAAAATGAATTTATTTATAAAAATAAATTTGATACAGTGTCTAAAATTCTCGGACATTACATCCTCTCCCCCTTATAAAAATTCCGTCCTCGGAATTTCAATCTAAGGTTACTCGAATAACTGGGGGTAATTCGTTCTCATTTTCTCTTCGAGTTCCCACGTAGCCTCCTCTACCGCGTGGTTTCTCCAGAGAACTTTCACCGAGTGAATGATTTTATTCCTCAGCTTCTGCTCTTTTCTATCCAGTATTTGAACAGGAATCTCCTCGTACGATAGATCTTTTTCGACTTGAATTGGTTCATAGGAAATAACATGTTTGTAATCTGGCTTATATTACGGACGCAACACTGATACGTGGAACACGTTGTGGATGTGCTCAAGTTCAGGAGGTAATGCTACCTCGTACGCCACTTCGCCTATTCTCCTCAGAATCTCGAACGGTCCTATGAACCTAGGGCTCAGCTTGCCCTTCTTCCCAAAACGGATCTTCCCCTTCCAGGGAGATACCTTCAAAAACACAAAGCTACCAACTTCAAAGTCTCGTTTCTGACGATGTAAGTCGGCATACTTCTTTTGGCGATCCTGAGCTGCTACTAACCGCTGTCTTATTACCTTAATAATTTCCACGGTTTGTTGTACCAATTCTGGTCCCAACAATCTCCGTTCACCAACTTCATCCCAACACAACGGTGTTCGACACTTCCTTCCATACAATGCTTCGTACGGTGGCATACCAATGCTAGCATGGTAGCTATTATTGTAGGCGAACTCTACTAGCGGCAAGTGATCGTCCCAGCTGCCACTTAAGTCCATCACAACTGCCCGAAGCATATCCTCTAAGGTCTGGATTGTTCGCATCACACATCTGACCATCAGTCTGGGGATGATATGCCGTACTCATTCTTAACTGTGTTCCCAGTCTCTCCTGTAGGCTTCTCCAAAAATTTGACGTGAAGCGCGGATCCCTATCAGACACAATAGATACCGGCACTCCATGTCGTGAGACTATCTCCTTCACATAAAGTTTCACCAGCTGTTCCAATTTGTACCTGATCTTGATCGGTAGAAAGTGGGCAGACTTGGTCAAACGATCTACGATCACCCAGATGGCGTCTAGACCCTTTTGCGTTGCTGGCAGTCCCACCACAAAATCCATTGTGATGTGTTCCCACTTCCATTCGGGAATCTCTAAAGGTTGCAACAATCCGCTCGGCCGTTGGTGCTCCGCCTTGATCCTCTGGCAGGTTAAACACCGGCTGACGAATTCTGCAACTTCCCCCTTCAAATGCGGCCACCAATAATGTTGACGAAGATCTTGATACATCTTGGTGCTACCTGGATGTACCGAAAACCTCGTATTATGGGCCTCCTGTAAAATTTCTTCCCTTAAGTCTGGTACATAGGGTATCCAGATCCTTCCCTCGAATCTCAACAATCCTGTGCTGTCAACCTTATACTTTGAGGCTTTTCCCTCCGATAACTGTTTCTTAATGTCAATGCATTCCTCGTCAAATTCTTGAGCCTCCTGTATCTTATCCAGTAGAGTTGGACCTACCGTCACGGCGAACACCTTTTCGTCCACCTCCATTGGATACCTAACTTCCAGCTCCAGACGTTCAAAGTCCCGTATCAACTCCTCCTGGACTGTCAGCTGCATCAGTTTCACCTTGCCCTTCCTACTTAAGGCATCAGCTACTACATTTGCTTTGCCTGGATGGTACAGAATTTCACAGTCATAGTCCTTGATCAATTCTAACCATCGGCGCTGCCTCATGTTCAGCTCCTTTTGAGTGAAGATATATTTCAGACTTTTGTGATCTGTGTATATCTCGCACTTCTCCCCATATAAGTAGTGCCTCCAAAATCTTCAAGGCGAAAACTACCGCTGCTAATTCCAAGTCATGAGTTGGATAACCCTTCTCATAATCCTTCAGCTGACGCGATGCGTACGCCACGACCTTGCCGTGTTGCATCAGTACACAGCCAAGACCCTTGTGCGATGCATCGCTATACACTACGAAACCCCCAGTGTTGTCTGGTTAAGGTCAACACTGGTGCTTGGCTGAGTCTCTTCTTCAACTCCATGAAACTCTCCTCACACTTCTCTCCGACCAAACAAACTTGACTGTTTTTCCTGGTGAGATTGGTCAAACGGCGATGCTATCTTTGAAAAAATCCTGGATGAATCTCCGATAGTATCCCGCTAATCCCAAGAAAAACTCCCGGATCTCTTGTCGGCGTCTTCGGCTGTGTTCCCAGTTGATAACTGCTTCTACTTTTGCTGGGTCCCACCGAAAACACATTCCTGTCTATGACATGACCCAGAAACTGTACCCTCTGCAACCAAAACTCACACTTAGAAAACTTTGCATACAACTTCTCCTTCCTAAGAGCTTCTAATACAATCTTCAAATGTTCAGCATGCTCCTCCTCCGTCCCTGAATACACCAGAATGTCATCGATGAATACAACTACGAACTTGTCCAAGTACTGCTTGAACACTCTGTTCATCATATCCATGAATGCTGCTGGTGCATTTGTCAATCCAAAAGACATTACCAGAAACTCGAAGTGCCCGTCCGTAACGAGTTCTGAATGCAGTCTTCGGGATATCTTCCTTGCCTCACTTTCAGCTGATGGTAGCCTGTTCTTAAGTCGATCTTTGAAAAGTACTTCGCTTCGCTCCTTTAAGTTGATCAAACAGGTCGTCGATTCTAGGAAGCGGATATCTATTCTTAATCGTAACTTTGTTCAACTCCCGATAGTCGATACAAAGCCTCATTGAACCGTCTTTCTTCTTTACAAACAGAACTGGTGCTCCCCACGGGGACACGCTCGGTCTGATATAACCTTTATCTAACAGTTCTTGCAGTTGCACCATCAACTCCTTCATCTCTACAGGTGCCATTCGATACGGCGGCTTCGATATTGGTGCGGTTCCCGGTGCCAAATCGATAACGAACTCGGTTTCCCTATCCGGCGGCAGTCCCGGAAGTTCATCGGGAAAGACATCGGTGAAATCTCTCACAACTGGTATTTGACTCATCTCATCCCCGACCTGACGAGTATCGACCACATGGGCCAAATAACACTCGCATCCTTTCTTCAGTAATCTCCTTGTTTGCATCATAGTAAGACAACAAGATGGTTTTGGTGATTTGCTGCCATAAAACACCACCTTCGACTTATTAGAAGTCTTTAGGTGTATACATTTCTTTTTACAGTCAATAACTGCTCCGTGGGTTGATAGCCAATCCATTCCCAAGATTACATCGAACTCTCCCAGTCGAATCGGTATCAAATCCACATTGAGCTTAAATCCTCGCAATTCAGCACAACAATTCCTATGAATGCGTTTCTACGGGGATAATTTCCTTGTTGGCTACTTCTACGTTCATAGGGTGTTCTAACTTTTCACAAGGTACATCTAATTGTCTAGCAAATTCTTCGGAAACAAAAGAGCAAGTAGCACCCGAATCAAATAGCACATATGCATTTATATCATTGATTGGGATGATACCTGACACCACGTCTTTGGATTCCATGGCATCCTGCACAGTCATGTTGAACGTGCGGGCTGTCGGCCTGTTGGCTTGACTGGATGGTGGCCCGTAGTTCAATCGGTTGCTGTTTCCACTGTTGTTGTTGTTTCGGTTGCCACTCCCGGCGTCGCTTTTCCTCTTCGGATAGTCCTTGATCTGGTGGTCAGGAGATCCACAGGAGAAACAACCTCCTTTCGGCTTATTAGGGGCACTGTGGGGCCATGTGCCCAGGTTGTCCACAACGGTATAACACACGCTCTTTCCCCCTTCATGCATTCCCCCGTGTGGTTCTTGCCACAGTTGTTGCATCTGCCTGGCTTCTTTACCTCCCCTACAGATTTATTTCCCCCAGAGGACTGACTCTCGATCCATTTCCGTTTGTTGGGGTTACTGCCCCCACTGCTTCCTGCCTTAGGGCCCTCATGTCCCTTCTTCTTCTCGTGATTGTATTTGGCCAGGGCCTCACTGCCACCCTCTGCAATGATTGCCCTCTCCATCAATTCTGCAAATTTCTGATTTTCAATACCGCCACAGAAACGGTATAAAACCATGGTTTCAAACCCCTGCTCAAACCTACGAGCTTTCCTTTCCTCTGTGCTAACTTGGTGAGCTGCAAACCGTGCCAACTCATTAAACTTAGCTGCGTACTCAGCCACAGACATGTTCCCTTGTTTTAGTTCCAAGAACTTGATCTCCATCTCCTGCTTCATGCTCTCTGGAAAAGTAATTTTTCCAAGAACATTTCCTTAAAACGATCCCAAGCGACAGTGCCTTCTTCCACTCGTCCTCTGTTGGCCTTCCATCAATAGTTGGCTTCTCCTTTTAGCATGAAAGTGGCAAAACTTGTTTTTCTGTTCCTCTGCCATCCTTGCTACTTCAAAGACCTTCTCTATCTCTTCTATCCAGGTCTGCGCCTCGATTGGGTTAAGAGTTCCCTTGAACTCAGGTGGTTCCGAACCAATTTGAAATCTTTAAAGTTTGCCAGATGATGCGTTGGCTCAGCTGCAGCTTGGGTTCTCTCAGGTGGTGGTCTGGATTGCATAGCCTCGGCCAGCATTTTCGCGAACATTCTCATTGGGTTGGTTTGGTCTCCAACCTCACTTTCTGACTCTTCGACTTGTCGGTTACGTGGCCTTCCCCTTGGCATGGTTTAGAATAAGAAAACTGATAACTTTTACCTATAGATTCACATTTTACAACATATGTTATTAAAATAGACAATTAAAGGTAAAATATTTATCAACACATTTGATTTAAGCGAAACATCTGCATTTTATATTCATATACCACCGTTTTGTTACAATGACTAAACCTGTGGCATACTTCTATAAATGCGCCACTATCTGTCCTATCAACAAATCATCCCCTTAGACAAAAGTGGGGAATCCTAACCTTTCCTCCCTCAAGACCACAAAAGTTGGGGTTTAACTGTTACCCCAATCATAACAACAAACATAAAGTTTCACAAACAAACATGAATATGTCCCTAACATAAACAAAAGTGGGACTGACTGTACTAACAACTAAACAACCATCCTATCCCATCACTATACATCATGACGGATCCGAGCCTGCTGGCCAGAAGAGACTGCTCCGTCCCCGATCCTGCGGCGAACCGAGCGGCTGGACTCTCCTATCTCAGTCCGGGGTCTACGGTAGGCTGCATCCAAGGCATGCCCCAGGGTCTCTATCCTCACACTGCCCCTGGCCTCTAGCTGGTCCTCCAGCTGATCAACCCTCCTGGCCTCCCTGGCCCAGGCCTCGCAGCCACCTCCAGTCCGGCCTCAAACCTCATGGCCTCCTGTTTCGCCCTCAGGTGGGCGATCTGCAGATCCCGCTGCTCCAGTCTCTCCCTTAACTCAGCGTTTCGGGCCACTAGCTGATGTAGCAGTGGTCCGACCTGCTGTGCTGAGGACTCGTAGCCCTGCAGCTGTTACCTTAGCCACCCCTAAGTCATGCTCGAGCTGGTAGGCCAGGTCTCTGTACTGGTCCTCCATATACTGATGGGTCTGGTTTTGCTCCTCCAAATGAGAAATCCGAGCCTCCAGCTCCTCATTTCTGTCAGTCAACCCCTCGATGATATCATTAGCAGTGGACCCCATGCCATCAATATCAGCAGGTGGCTCCTCCCCCTCGGTCTCGGGGTCCTCCTCCTTTGGGTCCTGACTGCCCGACCTCATCACTCTACCCACAACGGGCTCCGGTAGCTCCCTCTGGTAGTCCTCCTCCGGCTCGGACTCCTCCTGTAGCAATCCCGGGGCAATAGGAGCATAGCCCACCAGCTGCTCCGAAACTACTGGTATATCTATGAATACCTCCTCCTCACGGGCTTCCACTGGTCTCCCCCACGGCAGCCATCCTACAAACACACAAAAACTAACATTAGTACAACAATAAAATATATTCATTGAAGAAATGAAGTTATATTTCATTGGGTACTACTCGACTCGATGAATTCCCCAATTCATCAAAACCACATATGATAAATCTCCTCGATTTATCTCCTAAACACTCGATACGAGTTTACTATGAAGGTTATATCCTAGGTTTCACGATCCTAAAGTTTATAACCTACAGCTTTGATACCAACCTGTGACGCCCCCAAATTCGGGTCTCCAAATACCCGGATCTGGTCATCACGATCCAATACAAACATTCACCTCTAACAACATATGATATCTGAAAGTGCGGAATATAATAAACATACGTTGTTCATTACAAGGTGTTACTAGTCCCAGAATACGATTAACCTTAAACATTTACACAATACATACCCTAAATAGCTATCAGGGTTTAAATTACATTAACCGTAATTAACTAACACATAAATCTAAAGTCTGCTACGAGAAGTCTATCACTTCATCTTGTCTTTTCCTTTATTCTTCCCTGACGTCTCGGGTTTAGCTGCAATGAAGTCATGATATAGCAAGAATGAGCAACGAGTTTGCCCAGCAAGTTTAATGTACAACAATAAAGATATATCATGATGAAGGAATATTAAAAGGATTTCAACAATAGAATAATCAGAAGCAAGAACATTAAATGCTTTTAGAACAATTGATAGTCAAATAGACTTTGAACGATAACTTCCAGAGGAGTCAATAGCTGGTTGACCCTCTGGTTACTGGCTACAGAATAACGTACTTGAGGGGATCAGCCTCGCGTACCCGATGTATATGCATAACATTTAATTCTGCTATTTGTACCTTATATACGGTACGTGGGGTACTCCCCTATAAATAAAGGGGTTGTTCATACAGTCTAAGAATCCTCACCATTGATTGGTTCGGATAGCTTTTATAAATTTCACATACTTTGTCTGACCGAACAAGGGTTCAGACTTAACCATGAATGGTTTATAAATTCCTGAATTTAAATATACGAATTTCAAATGCACGAGTGCGAATGTCAATAAATATACAGATGTGGAATAATTTTGAAAGTAATTAGACCACTTAAGGCATGCTTGGAGATAAAAACTCAAGTTTAAAGAATAACTTGCAACAGTATATATATACCTTTTTGCACGAATTAGAAATAGTGCATAAGGCTTAGAAATTTGCTCAATGTAAAAGTTGAGTAAAGAAGAACTTGCAATAATGTAAGAAGTTTAGGGTTAGGAACTTGCCTGTTTGCTCAGCTACAATTTAAATCTTAGCTTTAATTAATTGATCTCGAGTGACCTATCATCGGGTAAAGTCGATTTATCAATTAACAGTTGTATATTGGTACCTCTCACTATACCTTTTACTCAACAGGTAAAATTCACCACCTATATTAAATTACTAATTGTCATTAGCTAAACAGAAATTTATTAATGACCTTTAGCTATTAGAAATAATTACTAGTTAATCATGATTACTATTCTCGAGGGTTCAGATTATTACCCTTATTGTCCCTAAATATGGGTCAACAATCTTTATTTATTATTAGAATAATAAATTCATCATGATTAAATGACAATTAACAAATAGTTGGTTACTTACTTAATTACACTTAATTACTATTTACTATTAATAAAAAAAAATCTTTAAGTGTTTATCCTCATTATTTAGTAAGGACCAAAATAAAAATCGGCTTATCAATTCCCCCGTATACTTAATCATTATTTCCGCAACGATTTAGTAATTCTCATCCTTATTATTCAATAACTTTATTCATTATTATTATTATTATTGAATAATAATTAAATACTTAGTACCTTTATTTACTATTTATTACTAAATAATAAATAATTGTTTTATTAACTTTATTCATATTTAATTATTATTATTAAATATTTATTATCTTTATTTATTATTTATTAATAAATAATAAATAATTATTTTATTAACTTTATTCATATTTAATTATTATTATTAAATAATAATTAAACATTTATTATCTTTATTTATTATTTATTATAAATAATAAATACTTATTTTATTAACTTTTATTCATATTTAATTATTATTATTATTAAATAATAATTAAATATTTATTATCTTTATTTACTATTTATAAATAAGTAATAAATAATTACTTTATTAATTTTTTATGCATATTTAATTATCATTTAATGTTAATTAAAATAATAATTAAATATTTATTATCTTTATTTATTATCTTTTAATAAAAATTATATATATATATATATATTTTTTTTTTATTATTGTTACCAGTTTCTATGAACAGCCAAAGGTTAATTTATATATGGACCACATTGTTGACCGGCGGCATTTAATACCAAAATGAACGAGCCTCTTTTCTTTGGCAATACAGCAACACACGTTGGGCATCTAAATTCGACCTTAGCTTATTTGCAGTACTAATTAACGCAGCCTGAGCCTCTTAGGGTCTTTTAGTAAAACAGAGTTCCATCAGTGAAACTGCACAACTTAATACAGTCGAGCAACACGAACCAAATTTTCGACAAGGTATCACACAGTACCTTAACATATTTTCAACCCAATTCAAGATGATACAACGTTTGAGTTTCAATTCAAGGCAATACAAACCTAATAAAAGGTATAACACCACCCACACAGAAGGGAAGTTAAATAACTCAGTACAACCCAACAATAGCAACCCAACGAACTATTTTAATCTAATGCAGAGAAATGAAGTACCCCAATACAGAGAGTTAATTAACCCAAAAATAAAGCCAACCAAAAATTCCCACGAACTGATTCCAGATTTCTCAAATTAAATTCAGCGAAATTAACACAATCCAGATTTGTAAACCTAAACAACATAATACAATACCAAATTTCCAGTTAACACTACAATCCAAACAGTAAAGTACCAAACTTACGCCCCCAATAGGAAATTTCTAACTCAGTACAGATTATACTAGAGTATCCAGAATCCAGTTTTCCCATACATAGGAACTATTTGATTCAATACAATGCCAAAACTTCTAAAATTCCCAAGCACCGTTTTGGGAAAGAAAATAAAATCGACCCAACAAAATTATCACAGAAATTTGGCATAACCATCGAGCCAATGTTATACCTTGGTGTTGTTCGGATTGCAGTTCTTCTTCTCCTCCCAAGATAAGAAACGAAGTTGAGCATTCACGGCTAGCCTTCCTCCTCTGCAATCCCTCTCTCTGTTATGCCTCACTCTAATTAAAATTTTTTTTTTTTTCTTCTGATTCCTCTCTTAAATTTCAAATCCCTAATTTTGTCTAATTTGGGACTTACAAACAGAGGGAATCGGCAGCTTGGGGGTTGGGGTTTGGCTCAATTTATAGCAAATTGATTATCCAACTGGACCGGTTTTTACCTTATTTGATCATTCAAGGACCGTCGGTAGGAGAAGGGTAAGCGTCCGATTGGTCCCATCATGCCCACTGTGAAAATCGCCGGCCGGCCTTTTAAGCCGTGTGCTTCGTCGGTCACATCGCCTAAAATCCGGGACCAACGGTCCATTTGATTATTGCTCGGTCGCCCGTGTCGAAACCCGCATCACCCGTTGGTCGGCAAACTTCCCCTCTAGTCCAAACGGGCCGGTCATCGCCGACCGTCACACCGACGTCGTCTGGTGTGACCCTCCTTCCTCCTTCTCGTCTCGTCCGATTGATGGCCTAGGTCAGCTAGGGCTTAGTACTCTCAAGCGGTTTGGGATTTTCAGTTTGCTTCGCTCGGTTTGATCCCCATTCAGTCCACTGATTGCCCCTAATTGTATAGGAACGGTTTCAACCCGTTCCAAATGGTTCGACCCGGTTGGAAATGGGCTCACCCAATTGGAGTTGGGCCGGCTGATTAAAAGTGACCCAATAGGCAAAAGAAAGGAAATTGGGCTTTGCCCCCTTAGAATTCGGGTCAATTGAAATAAAAGAACACAGCCCAACTTGTTTATTAAAATTACCAACATTATTCTCCTAACATTTAAATTGAACCAATTACTAAATTAATTAACTATTTATAATATTTATTTCAACAATAGTTCTTCATGAGAATTATTTAGATCCGATAATAGTAACGCAAATTAATTTCCCCAATTTTCTTGAGATTAAATATTAGGATAAATTATAAATTCGAATAATACTACTTACGTGGATCCAGTTAAAATTATAAAATTGCATAAAATGAATTTATTTATAAAAATAAATTTGATACAGTGTCTAAAATTCTCGGACATTACATCCTCTCCCCCTTATAAAAATTCCGTCCTCGGAATTTCAATCTAAGGTTACTCGAATAACTGGGGGTAATTCGCTCTCATTTTCTCTTCGAGTTCCCACGTAGCCTCCTCTACCGCGTGGTTTCTCCAGAGAACTTTCACCGAGTGAATGATTTTATTCCTCAGCTTCTGCTCTTTTCTATCCAGTATTTGAACAGGAATCTCCTCGTACGATAGATCTTTTTCGACTTGAATTGGTTCATAGGAAATAACATGTTTGTAATCTGGCTTATACGGACGCAACACTGATACGTGGAACACGTTGTGGATGTGCTCAAGTTCAGGAGGTAATGCTACCTCGTACGCTTATGACAAGGGTTTTGAAATATTACATGAGATCTTATAAGTATCCCAATTTTTCGACCACTTAGTTGGAAACAAAAAAAGAATGATTCCAACCAATTTGACGTTCAAAAAAAAACTCTCCAATCTGCAATTTAATTATGCGGATGAGGATTACTTTTAAAAAGTAAGTATTTTTGTACATTGACACAGTGGGCCCGCAGAACTAACTCCCCAAATTAAAATGCAGATTGAGATTCTATTACATCCACAAAAGGAACGATTGAGATCTGTTGTAAGGATAATCTTAAGTTTACAAATTTCAGTCGTTCTTTCGCGGATCGAATGGTGTAATGGAACCCCAATCCGCACTTTAATATGCGGGAGCTCGCAGCTAATTCTGCGGATGAAGGCCCACTATGTCAATGTACAAAAATACCATCTTTTTAAAAGTAATCATCGCCTGCATAATTAAACTGCGAATTGGGGAGATTTGTTTTTACGTCAAATTGGTCAAAATTATTCTTTCTCTGTTTCCAACAAAGTGGTCGACAAATATAGGATACTTATAAGAAGATCTCATGCTCTTGGGATACTAATTGATCTTCACATAATATCACATGTATGCTCATGACTGTGATAAATTTGGTACTTCATTGTTCAACTATATAAAACTAACTCTCTTTATCTCCTTCGCCTTTCTCTCTCTCTCTCTCACTCTCACTTCCTTTCTCATTCATCTTATACTTTGTAAGTATTATTGAATTCATACAAAAGTTCAGTAAATTAAGCAAAATGGGTACTTCAATGCGTAGACTAATAATAGAGATTTGCCGAGCACTTTGTTAAAAACAGAGAAAGAAATATTTCAGCCAATTTGATGTAAAAAAAAATCTCTCAAATTCGTAGTTTAATTATGTGAACGAGAATTATTTTTAAAAAGATAAGGATTACTTTGTTAAAAAACAGAGAAAGAAGGATTTCAGCCAATTTGACGTAAAAAAATAAATCTCTCCAATCCGCAATTTAACTGTACGAACGAGAATTACTTTTAAAAGCGGGTATTTTTATATATTGACATAGTGGGTCTCTGTCCGCAGAACTAAACTGCGGGCTTCCCCATATTAAAGTGCAGATTGAGGTTCCATTATACCGTTCGATTCGTGGACAACTGAGATCTGTTGTAAGGATAAACTTGGTAAAAACTCGTTTAATTAAAAACTTAAAACACAATCTTTCTCTTTATTCCAAAATCGTAAACTTTACAATTTTCGGTAACATCTTAAAGTCATAAAAATTACAATTTATTCTAATGCATTAAGTATACAACTTCTCCAATCCTACTTTCTCTTGAGTATTCCATAACTCAAATCCATCACGAAACCCTTCTTCTCAACTTCAACATTATTTATCTATCCTAAACTTTCAATATTAGCAACCAGTCAGTTTTCAAGAAAGAGAGGACTTTCCGTTAAAGCAGTGCTCAATTAGATAACCACTTTCCTTGATAAAAATTTCTAGACATTGTCAATAATGTTAATCTAGTACCGTTAAATGACTTCTACATGTACTAGCTTGAATGTAAAGTACACTACAATACATCGTACTAACAGACAATAAAAATATGCCTCAAGACCTAACTACTCTTCTTTATCTTTCTCTTTCTACCGTCAGACTCTTCTAGTAATACTTCTTTAATTGCAAACGAATTTTTTTCGCAAGAATGAGCATAACATAGCTCAGCAAGTCTAACACATAACACATAAGAGAACTCACACTTCTCTGATTCAAAGGGATGAATAACTTAACAAAAGATATCAACAATTGTTCGTAATAGTAAACTGAGGGTTGTTGAACCAAGAACTATTCGTCAGTCATAAAACCTAGAACCATCCATTCATCAATCATAAAGACTTAGAACTCTTTGTAGATATTATAAGGGGATCAACCTAATAATATCCTATGTTATGCATAACACCTTCTATACTGACAACTTTCGTTTTTAAACATATAGAAGTCGATTACCAGACACATCATAAATTTTTCCCATGAATAAGGGTTGTTCATTTTAGTTGCTAACATATAGATTCCGCCCTAAAACAGTTTGGTTTGACACAATAAACTCAACTCAAATAAATAATTATAACAATTCAATATCTCATCAATAATCATTCCGAAAGGAATAGCTTAATTCTCGAGTTACGCCGAAACAAATGGCAAATAACCCTTATCAATAAACGACTTCACAATATATAATGAACTTCATAATTCAAAGAAAGAAATTATGAAATTCAACAATTTAAAACACATCGTTGCACTTTGCGTAAATATATAAATTGAATGAGTTAGAAAACTTGCCTGATAGCGGATAATATGTTTACGCTAAATTTCGTCCTTCGTACGGTCTACATAGATTCATGAGGTCGACATATAATTAGTCACAATATGACTCCTTAAATTGGCTCACTTTAACTAGCCTTAATCTACGCCCCTAACTTTCGAATTTTTAACTTTTACGATAACCGGTTACAAAACTTGTAAAATTCATAACTAATTAATATCAACTCGGAATTGGCTCATCTTTGGACAGTGACCCATGTATAATATGGTCTAATTGCCTGTATAAGTGGTACGAACCCCAAAATTCTTGAACTCAAAAAGTCCGAAAACAGCCCCCTTTACTGTTCACTAGCAGAATCATTTTCAACTTAACCCCGACTCACTATTTAATTCATAACAAATTTATTTTAAGGAATTTTTGAGTGATTCTTGATCCTACGCGTTCGTAACTCCCCCCTCTATGATTTGGATATTTTCATGACCAAATCCATACGTGTGAGGTTGTACACCTCTTGCAAATACCGTCAAAACTAGTCGAAACTAGGCTTTACATAGTTTAAACCTAACTTTGGTTGATTAAGTTTGTCTAAGGCATTACTTAATAAAATTAGCATGCTTGAAGACTTAATAACATACAAATTCATAACCTTAGCATGCTATACTTCAGGATTCCTAATATATGAATGTTTAATTAACAAAACTACGATAAGTCGTAAATTACCTCTTGTAGTTGCAAGCTTTACGATTCACTTGATTATGCAAGACCTTAATCTTCTTCTCTTAATTATAAGAGTTCTTACTATGCTCTCTCTTAGGATTCTTGTGAAATGAACAAGAGCTAATGAATTAGGAGCCTTCTATTTATAGGCAATCTAAGATTTAGGGCATAATGATCATCAAACCACAACCAACCTAAGTGGCCAACAAGGCCATCTTGCCATGGCTTACAAAGAGCCACAACACATCACACACAATTGGTCAACAAGGCCATTTGTGCCATGGCCTACCAACTTGTCTCTTGCAATAATTGTGTTGCAAGACAAGAGGCCACATCTCACCTCTCAAAACAAGCCAACACCACAAACAAACCCTTAGGCCACATCTCTCCATCATATGCTTGACATCACATTAAAGCAAGCAAAAGCCAAATTGATAACTAACTTTATAAGGCAAGAATACTTACATACACCATATGTAAGTATTTCATACTTCTTAAATGGCCAAAATACCCTTATTTTCTCTACACCATAACCGAATTCTATTTAGTTTGGTTACTCCAACTAGTTAGTTAGCCGTAATCGTTGGACTTTGACTTTTCATATTTCTACCATATAATTTTTGTATTATACTCGTATTATTCTCATATTCTACTCGTATAATATTTCGTATTATACTCGTATTAGTAAGTGGTGATTTCGTATCTAGGTTTCAACCCTTAAGTTTTAACCCTTAAGTTTTAACCCTTAGGTTAGTTTCTCCAAACTTAGTTTACTTTCTAGCGATTTAGCGAATAGTGGTTTCCTAGTTATGTTTTGCAAAAAAATTCGATACTTATACTTATAATGAATCTAACACATTCAATCACATAACACATAATTTCAATCACCAAAACATCCTTTATTAATTATATAAGATTACATTACAAGTCTTATAAGGACTCGGAATATTACATTCACCCCTCCTTATAAGAATTTCGTTTTCGAAATTAAGTACATACTAAGTAAATAAAATACGGATAGTTTTACTTCGTTCTATCCTCCAGCTCTCACGTAACTTCTTGATTCTTCATGACCATTTCGCTTCTTTCTCCGGGCAATTTTTCGCCTCGTCTAGAGCTCCACAGCTAAAACACCCTCCCTTCTTAGGACTTGGACAATTCTTAGCAAAATGTCCCTCTTGTCCACAATTATAACATATATGCATGCCCCTCAAACATGTTCCCATGTGGTTCTTACCACATGTGTTACATGTTTCTACTTTTTCTTTATTTTATCCCTCCTCATCAATCATCATTATTATCGTTATTGTTCTGCTTCCTTTTATTACCATTCCCCTTATTACTAGTTTCTCCTTTATAATTTCCTCCCTCACCTCTATTCTTCTTCTCTTCATCAAATTTGATTAAGGCTTCACTCATGGCTTCTGCTATTATGGCCTTTTCAAGGATTTGACCAAAGGTCTCTATCTGCAGTAAAGACAACTTGTTGCATAACGAGAGTTTTAAACCCTGTTCGAACCTCTTCGTTTTCCTATTATCCGTATCAATTTGATGCGGAGTAAACCTGGCTAGTTCATTGAACTTGGTCGCATACTGGGGCACTGACATGTCCCCCTTCTTTAATTCTAGGAACCGTACTTCCATACGATTCTGCATACTCCTCTCGAAATAATTCTCGAAAAATAATTCCTTGAACGTTTCCCACGAAACTACTCTCTCCACACCCCTGGCTTGGTTAGCTTCCCACCAGAAGTTTGCCTCGCCTTTTATTAAATACGTGGCAAAGACCGTCTTTTGGTCTTCGCCGACCCTAGCTACAATAAACGCTTTCTCTATCTCTTTTATTCACCCTTGAGCCTCTATTGACTTGGTAGTTCCCTTAAACTCGAGAGGTCCTACACCTTTAAAGTTTTTAAACGACGTACTAAGTGTTGCGGGTGGATTTTGGTTTACTACGGGAAGATTCTGCAGTGCCCCTAATAGTAAGTCTATGAATAGTTGCATAGTGTTAACCTCACTTTGTTCCCCCTCACTATCTATCTCCGACTGCGATCTTTTTCTTTGCAACATTTTCTATATTAAAAGAAAAGGCAAAACTAATGATTTTTCCACTGTACTTGGCACGTTTTACTTAATGCACCACTGAACTTTTAATTTTTTTAAATTACACTATTAAACTAATTAATATTTTCAAATTGGGTCATTCCGTTACAAAAATTGGAAGGACGTTAAATCTAGGAATTAAACTCTCAACATGAAAGTATTTTTCCTCTTTTTCATAGTCAATTTTCTATACTATGCTTTAGAAAAATTCCAAGAAAGTCAATTTTTTATACTCTGCTTTACTTCACTCTTAAATCTAGAAATTAATCTCCAAGAAAGTCACTTTTCTATACTCTGCTTTAGGAAAACTCCCCAAAACACATCAAATCAAGATATTTGGGTAGATTAGTATGAGAAAAAGAGGAAAACATACTTTCATGTTGAGAGTTTAATTCTCAGATTTAATGTCCATCCAATTTTTGTAACGGAATGACCCAATTTGAAAATATTAATTAGTTTAATGGTGTAATTTAAAAAATTAAAAGTTCAGTGATGTATTAAGTAAAACGTACCAAGTACAGTGAAAAAATAATTAATTTTGCCTAAAAAAAAATAACACATAAATACTATTATACATATACATATATCACAAATATAAGAAATGTTCTCAATATATTTCTTAATTTCATCTTTTCTCACATAAAAACTCTTTACGAGTTCGTTTGTCTCTGTTTCTATTAACTCTATTAAGATTATATCCTAAAGTACTCTTACCCTAGAGCTATAACCTACTGCTTTGATCCCTCAAGATTATATCCTAAGATACTCTTACCCTAGAGCTATAACCTACAGCATTGATACCAACTTGTGACTCATATCCGTAAACGGACAGCACCTCACACTGATACCTATCAACTTGCCACCGTTATTTTCGGCGTCCCCTACGGAAAGTATGGTTTCGGTGCATCCCCTTCATGGGAGTCACCAGCAAAAGGCTCGGGGCTCTTTCTTTATGGCTTTAATACTAACCTGTGAAGCCCCCAAATCCGAGTGCTTTCCACAGCAGATCTGGTGCTCACGATCCATCAACTTTCTTAACATTCACCAACAAAAACTTGGTAAAAACGTGCTTAATTAAAAACTTACAACACAATCTTTCTCTTTATTCTAGAATTGTAAACTTTACAATTTTCGGTTACATCTCAAAGTTATAAAAATTACAACTTATTCTAATGCATTAAGTATGTAACTTCTCCAATCCTACTTTCTCTTGAGTATTCCATAACTCCAATCCATCACAAAACCCTTCTTCTCAACTTCAACACTATTTATCTATCCTAGACTTTCAATATTAGCAGCCAGTTAGTTCCCAAAAAAGAGGGGGCTTTCCGTTAAAGTGATGCTCAATTAGATAACCCATTTCCTTAACAAACTTTCTAGACATTGCTAATAATATTAATCTAGCACCATTAAATGACTTCTATATCTACTAGCTTGAATGTAAAGTACACCACAATACATTTCTATTACATCGTACTAACAGACAATAAAAATATGCCTCAAGACCTAACTACTTTTCTTTATCTTTCTCTTTCTACCGCCAAACTCTTTTAATAATACTTCCTTAACTGCAAATGAAATTTTTTCGCAAGAATAAGCATATGACAGCTCAGCAAGTCTAACACATAACACATAACACATAAGAGAACTTACATTTCTCTAATTCAAAGGAATGAATAGCTTAACAAAAGATATCAACAATTGTTCATAATAGGAAACTGAGGGTTGTTAAACCAAGAACTGTTCGTCAGTCATAAAACCTAGAACCATCCATTCGTTAGTCATAAAGACTTAAAACTCTTTGTAGATATTATAATGGGATCAACCTAATAATATTTTATGTTATGCATAACATCTTCTATACTGACAACTTTCGTTTTCAAAAATATAGGAGTCGGTTAGCCGACACATCATAAAATTCTCCAATGAATAAGGGTTATTCATTTCAGTTACTAATATACAGATTCCGCCCATAACAATTTGGTTTGGCACAATAAACTTAACTCAAATAAAGAATTATAACAATTCAATATCTCATCAATAATCATTCCAAAAGGAATAACTTAATTCTCGAGTTACGCCGAAACAAATGGCAAATAACTCTTATCAATAAACGACTTCACAATATATAATGAACTTCATAATTCAAAGAAAGAAATTATGAAATTCAAAAATTTAAAACACATCGTTGCACTTTGCGTAAGTACATAAATTGAATGAGTTAGAAAACTTGCCTGATAGCGGATAATATGTTTACGCTAAATTTCGTCCTTCGTACGACCTACATAGATTCATGAGGTCGGCATACAATTAGTCACAATATACCTCCTTAAATTAGCTCACTTTAACTAGCCTTAACCTACGCCCCCTACTTTCGAATTTTTAACTTTTACGATAACCGGTTACAAAACTTATAAAATTCATAACTAATTCATATCAACTCAAAATTGGCTCATCTTTAGACGGTGACCTATGTATAACATGGTCTAATTACCCGTATAAGTGGTACGAAATCCAAAATTCTCGAACTCATAAAGTTCGAAAATAGGCCCCTTTACTGTTCACTAGCAGAATCATTTTCAACTTAACCCCGGCTCGCTATTTGATTCATAACAAATTCATTTTAAGTAATTTTTGAGTGATTTTTAATCCTACGCGTTCGTAACTTCCCCCTCTATGATTTGGCTATGATTTTCATGACCAAATCCATACGTGTGAGGTTGTACATCTCTTGCAAAAACCATCAAAACTAGTCAAAACTAGGTTTTACATAGTTTAACCCTAACTTTGGTTGATTAAGTTTGTCTTAGGCATTACTTAGCAAAATTAATATGCTTGAAGACTTAATAATATACTAATTCATAACCTTAGTAGGCTATACTTCATTATTCCTAATAAATGAACGTTTAATTAACAAGACTACGACAAGTCGTAAATTACCTCTTGTAGTTGCAAGCTTTACGATTCACTTGATTATGCAAGACCTTAATCTTCTTCTCTCAATTATAAGAGTTCTTACTATGCTCTCTCTTAGGATTCTTGTGAAATGAACAAGAGCTAATGAATTAGGAGCCTTCTATTTATAGGCTATCTAAGATTTAGGGCATAATGGTCATCAAACCACAACTAACCTAAGTGGCCAACAAGGCCATCTTGCCATGGCTTACAAAGAGCCACAACACACCATATAGAATTGGCCAACAAGGCCATTTGTGCCATGGCCTACCAACTTGTCTCTTGCAACAATTATGTTGCAAGATAAGAGGCCACATCTCACCTTTCAAAATAAGCCAACACCACAAGCAAACCCTTAGGCCACATCTCTCCATCATATGCTTGACAACACATAAAAACAAGCAAAAACCAAATTAATGACTAACTTCATAAGGAAAGAATACTTACATACATCATATGTAAGTATTTCATACTTCCTAAATGGCCAAAATACCCCTACTTTCTCTACACCATAACCGAATCTTATTTAGTTTGATTACTCCAACTAGTTAGTTAGCCGTAATCGTTGGACTTTGACTTTTCGTATTTCTACTGTATAATTTTCGTATTATACTCTTATTATTCTCGTATTTTACTCGTATAATATTTCGTATTATACTCGTATTAGTGAATAGTAATTTTATATCTAGGTTTTAACCTTTAGGTTGGTTTCTCTAAACTTACTTTACTTTCTCTAAACTTAGTTTACTTTCTAGTTAGCCTTCTAGTTTGCTTTTTAGTTAGCTTTCCTAACTAACCCGATTAGTCAAAATTATTGACTTTCTCAAAGTTGACTTTACGTTTTATGAATAGTGATTTATTGTTTTTATGAATAGTGGTTTGCTAGTTATGTTTTGCAAAAAATTTTGATACTTAAACTTATAATGAATCCACACACATTTAATCACATAACACATAATTTCAATCACCAAAACATTCTTTATTAATCATAGAAGATTACATTACAAGCCTTATAAGGACTCAGAATATTACAAGAATACTTGAGTAGTCGAGGGCTGACTCAGCATCGGCCTAAAAGCCTCTAATAGTAGGGTAACCACCATTCGTACTACCTCGTCGCGTATTGCGGTGAACTACTCCAGAGGGATACTCGTACTACTATAATGTCTTGAGCAAGCTGATGAAGGCCAGCACGACCAGGCAAGTCCTGACGACAGAATATCGAATTTGTACTAAACGTCTTTGACACCGCCGTCATCGCCATCTGGAATAGCTCGTCGTCCAAGCCAGTGCCCGTATGAGATTGTCCAACAGGTGCTCTCGGACGCTGACGCTAGCAAGAGCATGCGGAAATAAAAATAACATTACTAATAATTTATATTATTTTATAATTTATGATATAACGAGAAACATACTAAATATGAATACATCTAAGTAGTGTATATGTTGGTACCCTCGACAGGCCCTGCACTTGATACCTGCAAGTACTGCTACTAGGGGGATCCTGAGACGCAACCTAAAGAGTCATCTCCTCATCCTGAGATATGCTAGTCTCGGGGCGGAGGGATGGTTGAATCTAACGGTTCAGAATCCCCCTGGCATCTCGCAACTCAGCTACACGTTGGTCCCGAAGCTTCTGAAATCGGTCCTGTAATTTATTATGTATATGTGAGTTAATTAAATCATTTTATTAACTACCTAATATTAATAATTACTAAAAATTATAACAACTGTTACCCGTATAGCTAATGATGCGGGAGACATAGTAGAGTCCTTCGGCGTGTAGACTTTATCCCAAAACTCGACCATGGTGGGAGGTCGGCCCAATCTCGCCCGCATGGCATAATAAATACATTAATATAACATTTATTTAGTATGCTTTTGACAATATTAAACTAAACAATTAAATACATATACATACAGACTTCAACTCTTCAAATGACTGTGAGCCAGTAATATGTGGCCACGATTCTTCTTCATCTACTCGGACTTCTTCTTGAAGTCATCAGCATCTTAGTACGTAGACATGGCCTCACATGCTGCATCTGAGACAATTTGGGACTGATGATCTCGTATCGTAGTCCCGGGTTGATCTACACATGGCCTCCCATGTTGCATCTCAGACCCTCTATTTCATCTCGTACAACCAACCGACATAGTTCTTGGCGATATGTGCAATAATAACAGAGTCACCAGCTAGCTGAGAGATGCCCTCCTCATATCTAAAATAAATCTATAAAAAAAATGATAACTTATCAGAAAAAATTAATTAATGTGTAACTACTATTTACGCATCCAGTTTAATTTATGTAAATTAACTTACGTGATATTCACGCAACACAGTCTCCATAAAGGATGCATCGTACTACGTGTACTGGCTAAAGCGCATGTAGCCAGTCGAGAGGTGTGTCAAGCATATGGCGTGTATGGTCGCCTTAGCCACATGGTCCAATATACTACAATAAAAATAAAATAATTTTGTATTATGTTAATTGTGTCATCAAATAAATGAAATTAATTTAACTTATTTCCTATTCTCTAACACTTACTGCGCAAAGTCGACATCTATACGGATTGTGTGTGGAACTATCGGCAGACGACCAAATAAACTGAGGTTAGTCCCTCGGTGACGTCGACGACCAGTATCTGTAAGTATAATTTAATTTAATTGTGTTAATATAACATTTTCATAAACTATAAAAAATAATCCCAATATGCATCAATAAATTTTTTAGGGGAAAAAATTAACCCTAAATACAAAAATTCTCCCACTAACCTTGAATTCTAGATTGTTAGGGTTTTTGGACAGATAAACGCAGCGGAAATTAAAAATTTTAAACAATTTTTAAAACCCTAAAACAGGATCCATGCGAAAACCAAATTAATTCAGAGGTTTAGATTAGCTTTACCGATTATCCAAGCTTGAATGCAACGATGAAATTCTGGAACGGCTTCGAATCTCCAACGCAATCCTACGGAACTGCGTCTCTACGGTATCTACACGAACGTCCCACAAATCGTCACACGATCTGCAGCAAAGAGAACTCCGGTACTAGCCGCCAAGATTTGGATTTTCTCAAGTGTTGCTCTCAACTCTCTCTTTTCTAAAACGGCTAGGGTTTTCTATTTTGTTTTTCACGTAAACAAGACTGCTGATATATCTGATATATATAGAGTCCAAAAGGTTAAGCAAAACCCTAATCCTATTAGAAAAGTAAAATCCGAATTTATATATATATATATATATATTATATTTTAATTAAGTCTTACCTAATTAATATACATATATATATATATACAAATTATCTTGTTAATTTAAATACTATCAATCATATTGATATATTTAAATCCTTACAATTTAAATTAATTCTCTTTTAATTACGTTCTAAGTGTGTGACCCTATAGGTTATTATTATATTGGCAATAATTTTATAATCATATTATAAAATTATAAACAGTGAGTGGCATCTAGTAATGCATCACTGCTACCCAAATAATAATAAGATCGATGATTCGATGCAACCTTTTTTGTGACCAATGTTTCAATGTAATTTAATCCTTTTAACCTTGACATCCTAGATTAAACTCGAGCCATGGAATGTGTCATACTCTTCATAATTTAATCTGAGTTTTCTTGATCAATGAGTAGACTATATGAAACAAATCACTATTTGAGCATGGTCATGCATTTTATAGTCCTACTCAATCAAGAGGCCTATGGATATCACTCCTAAAATATAGGAGGGTTAAATTCCATCTAGATCACTCATATTCCTCACACGATTCATGACGTACCCAATAATCACCTTTATTGTCCACCCTATTAAAGGTGACCTTTGATGATATCAAAGTACATAAATTCTCGTATAGTAATATAGTGATTTCAGGTCGGAGGACCATTACATCATTGTCACTATGAGAATTGCTTATGACACTTTACATAATGCTCCACGTAGAATTCTCATGATGGGTCTGTCCAGTACATTGTTCTCTTTCATGTACCTATGCATTGACTTAATATCTCATATATTAATGACCAATGAGATTTGGCCATCAGTCAATCCACATACTAGTCTCAATGTATCATTGTTGTCCCATTCTCAATGATACTCGACTAGGGACATTTAAGAGTAATGATACTTATTGTACTTATATAATCTCATGTTCAAGTCACATACTTGAAGCTATATAATTTGTATCATTATTCTAAGGACTTTTATTATGCTAACATTTATATAACACAGTAAATGAAACCATAATAAAATAATTCATTTATTCAATCAAATATCAAAAGAAATGTTAACCAATTACATTAAATAATTGGCCTCTAGGGCATAAACTCTAACATAGATACCAATCTAGCTAAAGGAAGAGAAGTTACAGCGGCAGCAGAGGCGACAACGGAGGTGGCAGCGGAGGCGGGGAGGCGCCGGAGGTGAGGAGGCGCGATGGAGGTGGAGTGAGAGAGATGAGAGATGGCAGATGACAGAGAGATGAAAGATGAGAGAGCAGGTGCGGCGGCTGAAGGAAATGACGCTGGATAGGTATTTATAAGTTATTTCCAACGGAATGTCCGTCGAAAATAATTCCCTCGGAATTACATTATTCTCGACGGAAATTTCGTCGAAACTAAATGTACTTCCGTCGAAAATAATATTGGCGTTGGCGGGAATGTTGGCGCCAAGGGACGCTTGTCATTTCCGACGAAATTTCGTCGGCATTAAATATTTATTTATGAGGGAATTAGTTTCGATGGAACATTCCGTCGAAATTACCTTAGTTTCGAGGGAATTTAGTCCGTCGAAAATAATTCTGTTGAAATTATCCATTTTTTGTAGTGACTTTGACTATAGATCAGTCCCCATATATATATATTTATGCGTATCAAAATAAAAATATATTATTATATTTTAAATTATAACAATAATACTAGGGTCTCATATAATGTGTTATTGAATAAGACAAAATGTATAGTTAATCATAAGAGATTTATTCAATCAATGAAATGATAACACATCACTTGAGATATTTTTTGAGACCAAAAATTTGAGATTCCTAACATTATCCAAATTATAGTACTTCATTCGTTTCAAATTATAAGATCATTATTAACATTTGAAAGTCAATAATGATCTTATATTTTATAGACGAAGAGAGTATTTTTTTTATTCTCAGTTGATTGAGGATTGCCATGTCAATACTATATTTTTAATTTATATATATATATATATATATATATATATATATATTTGTACAACTCTGTCATTTTAAAATTGTATCTTTAATTTTAGACTAAAATGAGTACAAGTTATTAAAAAGAAGAAGGAAATCAAAAAAATTAGGGATTGAAGTTAAAATATTTAGTTTTCTTAATAGTAAGAGTTCATATGGCGGAGATGTGTGTTAAGATGAATCACTTTTAAAATTTGAGTTTTTGATAAAAGTGTTTTTATATGATTTTTTTATATCAAATAGTCTAATCGACTAAAATATATTGAAACTGTAAATTGTTACAAACGATAAAAATATTACAATACAAGAAATTAAAATGATAATCCTTTCAAACATAATAACAGATAACCAAGAAAAGGGTCAATCGTAACAATAACTAGTGGACATCAGAATTACTCTTGAAAAACAGTCATAATCCAAAAGTAACAACAAAATAAGCAGATCTGAGCAGTTCTTCGATACAAAGAAAAAAAGAACTGGCTGTTATGATAACACTACACCCAAATTTGAACAATCTATCTTCAACCATTCACCCACCAGAAAAATTTTCACAAATGAAAAAAAAATCTACCCACTGGAGAAACCAAACTCTCAAGAGATGATAACGAAATCTTCCCACAAAAGAGAAAGAAATTGTCATATTATGGAGAAAATAAGTCCCACAAAAGGGGGTAAATAAACTCTATAAGAAGAGAGAAATTATTATAGCATAAGAAGAGAGATCTAGGGGAGAGTCTCTCTCAAATAAAAAGAGTCCTCCCTGGATCTAAGATGGAGGATAGAATTTTTTAGACTAAATTATTAATTTTGACCATGTTGATGATAATGGTAATATAAGCATAGGGCCAAAAAACGAGTCATGTTGAATTGTTTTTATAGGAAAGTTAAATTAGTGTTTGTTGACATAATTTTAAAAGTTTTTAAAATACATTAATTACAAATTTAAGGTAATTGTCGAGAATTTATTTCTTTTTATAAATGAAGGATACTATTGTAATTTGAATTTTATCAAAATTGCTTTATCCAAAAATACAAATTTCTTACTTTAGTTAAAAATGTGTTTGAACTCAAATCTCTACTCCTTAATTTTTTTTTAAAAGAGTTACCAAATATCAAAATATTTTTATTTTTAATTTAAAGGTGCTTTTAGACTATCCAATAGCTCCTTCAAACAGACTCTAAAAATTGTTGTATTTTAAAGAGTACAATACTCGTAACCAAGAACAAATCTAGCTTAGAGCCCGGGAAGTTCAGACTATCTTGATATTTTTAATTTTTTTAGGCTTAAATATGGATTAATACCGTGAACTTTTAATATTTTTTCACATTGGGGATTATCTTCTCAATTTTTTCAATTAAGGAAACTTTTATTTTTTTTCCACTTTGGGGATTGTCTTCTCAATTTTTTCAATTAGAGGATTAAACTTTTAATTTTTTTCTATTTTGGAGATTGTCTTCTCAAATTTTTCATTAGAGAATTAAACTTTTAAATTTTTCTGATTACGTCTAAATTGATAGTGTAACATTAGAAAATTGATGACATGACATCGACACGTGAATAAAAAATACTTGTGTAATATTGAGTCTCATTTTAATATTTATTCAATTAAATTTTTATACCAAAAATGATAAATATAATACCATTATTAATTTTACTTTAAAAAATTGTCATTAAATTTACTTTAAAACATTAAATTTACCAAAAATTTAAATTTAAAAAATTAATAATTTACCAAAAGGATAAAATTATCATTAAATTTACTTTAAAAAATTAATAATGGTTTTATATTAAAATTATAATAATAAAAATTTACTTTAAAATTAATAATGGTCTTATATTTACCTTTTTGGTATAAAAAATTAATTAAAAAAATGTTAAAATGAGACTCAATATTACACATAAGTATTTTTTTAGTCACGTGTCACTGCCATGTCATCAATTTTCTGATGTGGCACTATCAATTTTGACGTAATCAGAAAAATTTAAAAGTTTAATCCCCTAATGAAAAATTGAGAAGACAATTCTCAAAGTAGGAGAAAAATTAAAAGTTTAATCCTCTAATTGAAAAAATTGAGAAGACAATCTTCAAAGTGGAAAAAAATTAAAAGTTTAATCTCTTAATTGAAAAAATTGAGAAGACAATCTCCAAAGTGAAAAAATATTAAAAATTCAGGGTATTAATCCATATTTAGGCCTTTTTTTTAATACCTAATTGGCTTGAAATGCTTAATTTATTCAATATTTAGACTGAATTTTTATAAGAAATTGAAAAGTCCCATGAATCTTAACCAGATCCCAAGTAGTCCTGGTCAAATTGGTAGTCATTAACTTTTCTTTTTGTTTCCTTTATTATAACTAGTAAGTGAACTTGTGCGAGGCAGGTCATATTTTAATATTAATATATAAAAATTTGTGAATATTATAATTTTTAAATATCGAACTTTGTTTTAATTTATCCTAACAATTTGTATGTCTTATAATTTAACTTACGATTTTTAGTAACAATTGATGTAAATCTAGTGGTTCAAAAGGCAGCGATATGTACTGACAATAGTTATAGTCAACCTATTTCAAACATTGCATAACACAGAAAAATAATAATTAATTTAACTGTTCGAATATATCTGACTTGAAATGAACATGAATTTAAATATGCAGTTGAAATTATAAGAAACAGGTAAGTATTGCTAAATGCAATTTAAAAATATTAGTGTTACCGTTTGGTGCTATAATTTGAATATAAATAGTCGCATATGGATAGTATCAATCAATTAAACATGAAAATTGAATAGTTACATATAGAATAAATTATTGTATTTATTTTTTAAATACATACATTTAGAAAGAGGAAAAAAAAATTAAACTTAACATTCTACCATTCTCTCACCACTGTTTTGAGGTGAAAGATGTGCAGGATAAAATCCAAAAGCAAAGAGGGGCGAGAGAGAGTTAGTACTTTAATTGCTGCGTTATGGCTGTTGGCCATAGTGGGTTGGTTGAACTTTAACCTTACTCTAACAGACACAATGGGTGTAAATTTATTTGAATAGTTTAATAGAGAGAAGGAGAAGAGCAGTGACATATAGTAATATTTTTTGTTACTTCTTTTTGGGCTATATATATTGCACCGGTTGGTTATTTACGGTTCTGGGGGCAGGCGTTTGTAGTACATTCCATGAATTTGGCTAGTTGAAATTAAATACATTAATTGTATGTAAGTTTAGATGCATTTAATATAATTTGGAGATCACCCGATTCCGTATTTATTATTATGCATGCATGTATTTGCTTACATTAATTGTATGTAAGTTTAGATGCATGCATGCATGAATATGCTAACGACACCCTACTCCATTCTAAACCTAACATGCTGCATGTTAAGAAAGATGCATTTATTTATTTAGTATTATTTGGGGATCATCCCGTATTTATCATTATGCATGCAGGATTCTAAACCTAGTTAATTAGGTGTTGCGTGTTAAAAAATTTATTTAATCTTCAAACTTTTTGGAAAAGTAATAAGTTTACAATTTTTAGGAAAACATGTACGAACCGAGTCAACTCGTCGAGTTTTTAAATTTATAAATAAATAAATGCATGTACCAACAGAGTTAATTCGTTTTTCATTTTCTGTTTTTTCTAAGTGCATGCATGCATTAAGTTAATGAAAGGGTATTTCAAGAATCATTCATTTATTGGGCATTGAAAAATGAAGAATTCTCGAAATTGATTAATTAGGTCCTATATAAAGCTAACCAATTCAATCTTTTTAGTTCACAAGTAAAACCTAATAATGGCAGGCGAAGCTGATTCTACTAAGAAAACCATTATTTGTTTTGCTTTTTCATGGCTTAAATCAAATCTGAAAGCCTTTTTTAACTTCATAGATGAGAAGATCAAAAAGGCCATAAATTATTTGACGGGCTTATTCAAGAATGATGATCAGAGTTTAGAATGTACATTGTACTCCAGAATTAAAGCGCTTTTGAGATTTCTGAATAGAATGGTGTCATCGATAACATCGATAGAAAAACTTAAGGAAAAGATTTTAGTGTTGAGAACTTTGATACGTTCGCTGTTTGATAAGCTTGTCAAATTGTTCACTTACATGCATACGAAAAGTGCGAAAGAATTTGTGAATCCCTTGAAATACAAGAATATTGAGGAGTATCGTCAAATAGTTCAGCTGGTTGGATTAGTTTGGGAGTTGTTGAATATGATGATTTCTAAGAATTGGAAAGGCATATTTGAGAAAATTGTGATCCTTTTTTGCAAACTGTTTGATATTTGATATGTGGGATTAGCTGATCATATATATGTTCTAGTTATGTAATTGAATGCCAATTAATTGGTTACTTTGGAATGGAAGTATGTAATTTTTTATTTAGTGATTTTTAAGCTAAAGATTGTTGGCTTTTCCTTTTCTTAATTGTTGTTGTTCTTGCTTTCTAATTTAAATCATCTCCTCAGCCACTATGAAAGAAAATAATAGAATCAATTAATCATTATGAATTAAATCCAAAAAAATTATTATAACAAGAGCCACAAGTCTAGATAAAAATAGTTAATCATAAAATAACCCGAAATATCTTTTACATACAAAAAATAATAGGAAAACTTAATTACAAAATAAATATTAAGTGAAAAAAAACCAAATAAGTTCATAAACTTACTTCTTTAAGCAGTCGTTTTTCTTGAGATAGGAGTTAATTTGGTTTTTCATTTGCGGATCTTGGTTTGTCCTTTTGTTTTTCTTTGTGAGTTTCTTGAATCTCATTTGTAGGCATAAATACATCTTTTTCGGTCACTTTTGGGCTCAAAACAATGTCACAACTTTTGTCCAAAGTTTCAATTTGATATATGAACCATATAACTCTAATTAAATCGATTAAAAGTTATGTTCAAAACAAAATTAATCCCTTTAAAGTTAGATTTTCTCCTTTCCTTCATTTGGGCACCGCATCATCCTCCCAACTCATGTTACTACAATGTAGCCCGCGGTTGTACAATTTTCACACATTAACAAGTTATAAATATTTTTTCTATTTTAAAAAGATTCTTTGCGGTGAACAAAAAATATTTTTAAATTTAAAATTGACATAAATTTTTTTCATTTTAATCAACATATTAATGAGTATTGTAAATTATCTAAAAGATATTACTTGCTATTAGTTTATTATTTCATAATTTTTAGTATATCATCTTAATTTTAAATTTAAAAATATTTTAAATTAATTTTTAAAAATCAATAATAATTTTATAATTTAGAACAGAAGAAATATATTTTAATTTTACTGGACTCCATTCAAGAAACTCCTGAGTTCGTATCTTAGTAAAACTAGTGAACACCACTTAATTAATAAATGCTATTATACTTTTAGAGTAAACTAATTAGTTATGCATATTTTATATTAAAATTGTTTATTTTAGACATTCTTTTGTGGTCATGTAATTCTTGTAACATGAAATTTGTAACATATATACTGCTTACTTTTACTCTTAGTTGATATTATCATGCCACATTACCACCACTATTACATTTTTAAGAATAAATTTTAAAAAATAAAATTGTCTTTAAAAATCGTCATTTTATAAATGTATATTTAATTTTGAAACGAATGAATCAGTATTAAAGGTACATTTGAAAAAATAGTTTTAAAAATATATTTCTTAATTTTGAAATTGTAAAAGTATTATTTATTTTTTGGTTTTGTGAAACGTTTTTGTTATTATAGGACACTTTAGGTTCTAAAATTTGTGGTTAAAATATCAATTTACATTCACGCATGGGGACTCATCGAATATCCCCTACATTTATTCCATATTATCCAGTAAACTTCAACAAAAACAATGTATAGAGATATGCATGCATGCATTATAGTAGTACTTATTAGAGAAATTAATTATGGGTATTTCAAGAATCATTCATTTAATTTCTTGGGCAATGAAATGGAGAATTCTTGAAACTAAATACTCGATCAATCCTATATAAACCAAACTAAATCAATCTTTTTGTTTAACCAAATTAAATGGCTGCAGATACTATTAAGAAAGGCTTTTGGTCAGCTTTTTCATGGGTGAAATCCAAATCTCAATCTATTTCTAATACCATTAAGAAAAGCTTTTCTTCAGCCTTTTCATGGGTGAAATATAAGACTCAAGCTTTGTTCAACTTCATATTGGAAAAGTTGAAAAATGCCGTAAGTTCTTTGAAGAGCTTATTTAAGAAATTATGTTCAAGAGTACTTCTTGATCTTCTTAGTTCATTAAGCCGCACGGCGAAATTTTCGGTTGAAAATTTGAAGGAAAAGATTTCTATTGCGCGGATGATTATGAAAAAATTGTTGAAACAATTGAGATTCAATACTGAGGAGAATGGTGAAGTGATTGAAGTGGTGAACATTAAGATTCAATCTTTGTTCAACTTCATATTGGAAAAGTTTAAAAAAGCCATAAGTTCTTTGATTGCGAGGATGATTATAAAGATTATGAAAAAATTGTTGAATCAATTGAGATCCAATACTGAGGTGAAATCAATAAATACATCTTTTTGTTTGGGAATTTTTGAAAATGATATGTTTTCATGATGTTAATGTTCCTCTGTCCCATAATATATGACGTTTTAGATTTTCATTTGTCCCAAATTAGTTAACGTTTTATATAATGTAGGAGAATTAGTCATAATTTTTTCAAATGAGAGAGAATATATGAGATAATTATGATAAAGGGTACTATAGACAATTGATACTATATTTAATGTTATACAATCATTTCCTTAATTATTATGTCCAACTCTAAAACGTCATATATTACGGGACGAAGGGAGTATCTATAAATCTATAAATGCTAAAAATTGTGTTGGCTTTTTACTTTTTCGTCTAGTTTTCTTGTTCATATTCTTGTTCTTAGCTTCTTCTCTTTTTTCCCCCTTGGGCTCGTGTTACTGAACTATTTAACTTCCTCCCAAAAGGGTTTCTAAAATTCTTTTTAATGAATTTAAGGTTTGTATATTTATACATAGATAAAAGATCCACAACCAATGCTGATTGAGTGATTGTAGTTAATCAGAAGGGATGCCGATATGTAAAAAGTCGCCAACACAACTTTTTGGCAAACTGTTGGCATAACTAACGTTGACTTGTAAATCATGGCAATGTGCAAGAAACATAGATCCCAAATCCCAATAGCAACTGAAATTATTTACACCTCCTCTTAGAAATAGTAGCCCAGATATATACATACATACTTTGTCATTTAGAAATATAGATCCCAATATGGCAATGTGCAAGAAACCTGAAACTCCCAACACATTCTCAAAAAGAAAAAAAAAAAATCTTGTTATACTTCAAAAAGTAAAAATTCAGAATCATGAAAGCTAAAGAGTCGCATGAAACAAATGGAAAGGTAAAAAGATTATACCAACAATGAGATTTTTCTACAAATAACATAATACTAAATATTATATACAGATGAAAAACCGGACAAATTTGTGGGTTGTTCTGAATGTGTATTTACAGAGAAAAGAAAGGAAAGGTTTAAGAGAATGCAGGTGAAATACGAAAACCCTGACAGGAAGCTCACATAAAGAGTTCTTTCTTCTAATATAATGTTACATTCTCTAAAATAACTTAACCGTACAAATAGAGCAGTTATTTCAAGGCTATCCATAGAACATAATGTTACATTCACTAAAATAACTTAACCGTACAAATAGAGCAGATATTTTATCTTGTTTATAAATCATAAGGGGGAAAAAAAAACTGGTACACTCAATCTGCAAACAATGAGATAGTAACAAATATTTTATCTTGTTTATAAATCATGTTGCAGCTTTACGCAATCACATGATAATATTGAACTGACGGATGAACCTTCTAGGACATTTTGTTTCATCGAAAATATTGCTTGAATCTCCCAGACTGGTTTAGATGCTTAAACCTGTCAAAGTTGCACGATGATTAGGTACATTCGATTTAGGGATCCAAAGCTTCATTTAATCAACAAACAGGAATACAACAAATCAGGAGTCTCATTTCTACCCCTCTAGTCTTTTAAAAGCCAACATTTGTTATAATAAAAAGGATAGCAATTCATGCTGATAAATAAAATAACATATAGTGGGAAAAAATTGAATAAGTAATAAATGTATCTTGAAACCTATGAAGAGTAAAGAAGGTGTTTTTCTACTTCTTGGTCAGGTTGAGATCCTAAACTCTTACACAAACGGAAGGATATAAATCAGAAGACAAAGGAATGCACACACAAACCAGCCAAACAATACTTGAGGATTAAATGAACACAATAATGTCTATTTGTACTGCCTCAACCATGGTTCAAAGTATTGCCAACACGTATCAGTATCAGCAGTGAATGATTTCGGTATCACACAATGAATCAAACATGAATTGTTGTAACCAGTTCAATTAAAAATATCCTCATCTACACTTCATTATTTTAATCTTATTTTTTTTAGTATTTTTTCCCCAAAAGCAATATGTAGATTTTTGTTGCGTATTACCCAATATTGATACCTATACCCGATACCGCATCAAGAATATCATTGAGTCCTACACGACATTCGATACCGCGACTTTGACCCCAGGCCTCAAATGTCTTTTTTCATGGATATGCTTTATCCAATTGACGCATTCAAATTGGATTAAACTACTATTCTTTGTCAGAAAACTCCAATTTTTAATAATTGCCAAATGACGATAGCGCCTTTACTTTGCATTACTTCCCAGTAAACAAATTTTCTATATTTTACATTCAAGGGCTACACTGATGGTTGTTGCAAACATGGACCTTATGTGTCTGAACACCCTTTGACTATGCGGTGAGGATTTTTTTGAGGTAAATGTATATCCACTAGACACGCACGTGCGAGTTGAGTGCACACGTATTAGAAGGTGGTTGTGACATATATCGCAGCAAATCCCTGCCAACTTGTAATAAAGTTACCTTTTTCGGGTTTCTGGTTTCAAACTTCAAAGAGAAACAATATAAAAGCGAGTCACACCACCCCCCCTCCCCCCTCTCTCTCCCATCTAATTTTTGTGCTAAGAGCATAGTATATCTCTGCATATATTTAAATGACAAGCTAGAGAAAGTAGATTGGACTATAATTAGCAGACTGGCTTTAGAACTACGTGACTTCTACTGAAAATAGAATCACCTGACAGATTCAATAGTTTACTTCTACATGTCAAATACCTCGAGATAAATATTAGCTGCCTTCCTCCATGCGACCATCCATGTGAGATGATTCCTTCTCTCTCCAGATTGCCAGCACTTCATCGGTTCTGAACCGCTGGGTGAATGTTGATTCCTCCAGAGGGGTAGAAGTACCATGAGCGTAAGCAAGGAGACCAGTATACGCAATCATTGCACCATTATCGATACAGTATCTGTCATCAGTAGCAAATAAATTTCCGCCCCTCTCGGAGCACATAGTTCTCATCATATCTTGCAAACGCTCGTTGCAGCCCCACACCACCAACAATGAGAACATCTTTCTTGTCACAGTGTGCCATTGCCCGTTCCGTAATCTCCACAAGCATTGCAAACACAGTTTCCTGAAACAATTTTAATATGCAGGAAATGTGTCAAATATTGTCCCCAACAAAAGAAATAAACTGTGTAAAAAGATAGATGATACGTAAAACCACATAATCTATACCAATTATTGATATGACTTTTAACCCAAACTGGAGAAAGATACGAGAAATTACCTGCAGGGAGTAACACAAATCTGCGGGGGTGCACTCATTATTTTTGAGCTTTTCTTCAGCAGTGGTTTCAATGTAACTTAATATTCCACTGAAAGAAACATCCATTCCTTTTACAACATATGGAAGGTCTAAAAACTTTTCTCCTTTCTTTGCAAGCTGATGAAGGGTAAAAACAAATTAAGCATTACTTTCTCAACTAAGTTCATTGATAGAATTCAAGAATATATTCTCAAGAACAAAACATGAGCACCAGTCAAAGCAATACAATTAATTTTAAATTTACACCAGCAATAAAAAAGTTATGTCCCAAATTTAAAACTGGTTTACAATACATACTGTGCTTCACTTATTTCTTTTCTTGGATAAGTTTTACAGGACAGTCTGTTACATTATCCTTTTTAGCTCAAGTGTCTTTATATAGAGAGATGATGGAATAAGTAATAGGATTTCATAACTGCATTGGGATATCATAATATCAATCACATAACAAAAAATTATCACTTGATTTAAAAAATGAGAGCATAAACAGAAACAGGATGATATTCAAAAAGAGAAAGGGATGATGACAAAAATATGTAATTTCTTAGAAATTAGGTGAAATTTAAAAAGATAAGGATAAAATTATTGCAGAAATTAATGAAAGGTGCCTAAAATGGTAGACATCCTTACACAATTCCAGAAATCTTCTATGCAGCTTTATTAACGTTGTTAAACAAGAAAGAAATGGACTCAACTAAAAGCACATTCCTCAGCTCATCAGTAACAGTTGAATGCAGCAGCAGTCCATACACCAACTGTAGACTGTGATCCACAGCTATTCAAAACAACAAAGCATCAATTTCCGCTGCTCATGATCTGTTGTGTCAATGCTCCATCTTAAGCAGATCCATCCAGAGCCACATATTCTAATCAAATGCATGCAACTTTTGGGTTTTATTATACTTATTTTTCACAGCCTCAAACTATTTGGAACCTTAAACTGTTAAAGAAGCATCTGAATACCAGTGTGTCAAATGTAGCCTTACTTTCTTTCCTCAAATCAAGGACATTGTCAGTCTGTTTGTGAAGTACAGCTAAGATCTGTTAATTCTGTCAGTTCTTTTCTCAGGAGGGAGTGTTTGTGAATCCCGCTTTAGGGGGATCTCTCATTGAATGGGAGATGGAGGCAACAGGTGCTTTCTTTGGAAGGCTGTACACGTGGAGGTCGAGGGGAGAGAGTTATTAGAGAGTTCTATACAAAAATGGAGTTAAGGGGGAGTTCTTTGTGAAAATGTATTTTAAGATATTTACTTGTATTGGTCGACGGCGCTTTCCTTAATAGATAATTTGGAAATCCTAGGGAAGCTGCTATACATGATATTTGGACAGGTAAAAAATTTAACAAAATAAAGTACGCTTGTGTTAGTACTTAGTTGATGTTTATATACAAGTGCAATGGGGAGTTAATTGATGGATTCGTTGTGTTTGTTTTGGCTGGTTTGGCAAGAAAAGGGAAAATAGAATGCTTGAAGGAGGAAATGTCTATAGAGAGATTGATAAATTTCTTACTGCATACTCCATATTTGTGGACTGAGGGGTCATTTCTATTTCCTCCTTAACCAGATTTGAATTTCTAGGCAGCTTCTCTATTAGCATAGAAGGTTGATTGTGTATACACTTTGTTCATTTGGGATTTGCACCTTTTGGCTATTTTTAGTGTGAATTGTTATTATTAACAACTAAACTGGAAAAATAAAGTACATCTATGATCTTCTGTTCTGATACTAGAATGTAAGTTTTTTAAGCAGGATAGCAAAATCTAATCTTTAAGATATCATATTTTAAAACATATTCAAGGCAACAAGTGCAAACATATATGATGCATATGTTTGTCTGAATGCTTTTAAACAACTGTGGATGTCTATTATAAAAACCAACTATAAACTCATACTTGCTCAATGTTGTACCCAGGGGCTGGATCATTTGACAGCTCCAAAACCCTAGCAAACCGGTCCAAGCAATTCCCAACAGCAATGTCAATTGTCTCCCCGAAAATCCGATACCTCCCTTCACTATATGCAATCACCTGTGTGTTTCCCCCACTCACATACAACACCACTGGATCTTTCGCCCCAGTCACAATCCTCCCCATCTCAATATGAGCAACACAATGATTCACTGCAACAATTGGCTTCTTCCACAGCTGTGAAAGCACACGTACAACAACTGCAGCAACCTGCAGCGGTGCGCCCATGCCTGGACCTTTAGTGTAACAAAGACAATCAATCTCATTCGGGGTTATTTGAGCAGTTTTGAGGGCAGAGTTAATCAAAGGAAGGACATGTTGAAGATGGTGCTGTGCAGTTTCCCGAGGGAGAAATCCCTGACCAGGAGGGGTAATGTAAGTATGTCGCGGGTTCGATAAGATTGTGCCGTCTAGGGTCACAACCCCAACTCCAATCTTGTTGGCTGACCCCTCAAACCCCAAGGCTATCATTTTCTTCATCTCCAAAAACAATTTATAGTACTTCACAACACAAAAATCAACTCAAAATACGGTTACTATCTCCTCAAATCGAGTTGTATCCTGTTATGAAGTAAAAACATTTATGGATAAATTTCAGAGGCAATAGCATGAATCATAAAACTTATGTATACCAATTAGCAAGACATATAAGATTCAAAAAGAAGAAATGCAGAACAAAACTATCATTATATTCCACTCCAAAAACCGCTACTTGTACTTTCACCCTGAAACTTTATTGAACTTGTGAGTGCAAAAATAATTATATACCTTGACTAGCTAAGGAACATGAAATTAGGATGGCCAGGGGAAATCATTAAGAATATTTCTTTTTGGCGTTAGAAATAATGTTCCTTTTCTTTTTTATCTTGGTAATATGTGAGTACTTAGACTAGGAAGCAGGGGCGCGGCAGATAGCCAAAACACTCTGAAAGTAAAGAAAAAACACCTCTGTGAAGAATTTAATCAAACATATTAACTTCAACAGCAAACATCATTTATAAAACAGAACAAACTGACTTAAATATATACAGTATTTTTGCAATCCAGAAAACAAGAACAAACAAGAAATATCAACGCTTAATATTGACTATAATAATAATAATATCCATGAATCCTCATCAGATGCAATTAACAATTTTCAATAATTTAAATCATCTCTTCGTCAAATACCCACTGAACCCACCCAAGTCTTTCTTTTACCCATCTTTTTTCTCAATTCTTCATTTGCCCCAAGAAAGCTGTGCTTCCCTTTTATTAGTATTTTTATTTAGTATATATATCTACACAATCAGAATCTAAACCCACCAGAAGTCCTAAAACCACCCAATATCCCAAATTCTCAAATGCTATTCTACATACCAAAATCAAGCTTATGCATTTTATTATTTATAATAAAATCAGATAGAGAAAAAGAACCTTGCTGCCTGCTGCTGCTGCTCCTGCTCCTGCCACCGCCGCCGCCCTACTTTCAGGAAGATGACCCCTGAAACTCAAACCGCTCTTTTTACCTTTCTTAAAACATATTGGGGGTAGTTTAGTCATTTTTGATACTACATTCTTTGATTTTTTTTTAGCAGAAAGGTTAGTTTGTTAGGATTAATTTGTAGTGACACTATTAATACGTTTATGACTTTTCAATGAAAAAAATGGAAAACTTAAATTAGAAAAAAATGGAAAAGTTATAAGTTTTTTTTATGATGTTATTGAATTTATAAAAATAAAATAAAATTTAAATTTTATATTTAAAATATTATATATATATATATATATATATAAATTATATTATATTTGGGTAATTGATATTTTCATAAATAAAAATGTTAGTTTCACAAGGTCTTAATCATATAAACAGTAAATGAGGTTCACTCTCATGTGAGAGAAGATTTTGTAAAATTAATATTTTCACTTTTAAAAATATCAATTTTTTATATTTTTTTATGTTTATAATATAAATGGTATAATAAAAATTATAAAACATTTGCTTATGATAATTAGTTTGTCATTCAAATCCTGAAAAAAATTGACAAAAAAATTAACTAAATTTTCTATTAATTTGCTTATTTATTTATTAAAAACCCCAATAACAACATAATTAATAAATAAAAAAACTTCAAGTTTTTCGTTAATTTCTATACTTGTCTGTCTATTTCAAAAACAGAGTAACAAAGTGTTAAAAGTTCATATTTTTAGGATAAATTGATTAATTTTTCAAAACTTGAGGGATTGTTTTGTATTTTTAAAGGTTTACAGAATAGTGCAAAATCCGCACTCCTTCCTTCTTCAGTAGCCCAATAAGCCACGCTCTAGCTCTACTCCTTTTCTCTGCTATGCAAATTATAAGCCATTCATAATAAGCTATTTTGACCGAATGTAAAGTCTATTTTACCCTATTCTATTTTCTTAAATGGCATCCTTGTCCTCCCAACCTACATCCATTCCCTTCTCTAACGTAAACAACCCTGTTCATCTCCAGCCTATATCTGATTTCTTCCCCTTCTCTAACGTTAACAAACTGCTGCTCTGCTCTGTTCTGCTCATCCGGTCGATTGGAATCACTCTCTCGCTCGATTGAATCACTCCCTCTGGCTCGATTGGGTCAGTCTCTCTTTCGGCTTAGAATCGGTACGATACAGATATATTATACAAGTAGAATTTCATTATTTTCTGTTTGGTTTTGCTTTGTCCTCATTGTCTTGTATTGTTTTTGTTTTGATAGGAGTATTAATTTTAAGGTTTAGAGTGGAACTTTATTTTTGGGTGATTCAATTTTAGTGGTTTGTTTTTCCTTCAGTAATCAATTGAATATTTAGTGAATGTGATAAAGAATTTTCTGGTTATATTGTTCAATCATACTTGGTCTGATCATAGTTGCAAAGGTACTACTTGTAACTGTTCAATTATGAAGTATTTCAGTTGTTTTTCCTCACTGTTAATTGGTTTATTCTGTTTTTATTTTGGGATTTTTTTTTGTGCACTCCACATGTTTTTCCTTTTAATTTGTGCAAATTTGTTTTGTGGAATGCTAGAGTCTCATATTTTGCAAGTGTGAACTTTTATTATTTCTTTTGGTTCATCATGAAATGTAAATTTTGCATCTTCAGCATGCTAGAGAAAGTTTGAATTATCATGTCTAAATTCTGGTGAAATTGAGAAGTGAAAATTAGCTTTTTAATGCAGTGTGGTATGATTTGGCAAATGGCTCTTCACTATTGGTCTGTTATTGTATTATGTTATGCTTTAAGCATCTCCTAATTTTAACTTTTCACTCCAAGCTTAGACCTTCTGCATTATTTTGTCCCGAATATGTGCGAGTGAGTGCAACAGAGACGTTGAAGTTCTTCTGTTTCTTTCTACTGGGCTTGTGGTCCACAACAACGAAAAGTAACACCAGCCCATTAAATTTGTATTGGTATTGTGGTCCATGGATTATAGGGATGCAAAATTTTCTGCTAGATTATCCTTTCAGCTCATGGTTTTATGCCAAATTTCCTGTCTGTATAGGGCACCACTGGCAATGACTAATAATTTAGAGTCAAAGAGTAATCATCTCCACTTTCCTTGCTGGTATAAACTCTCCTGAAATGTAGTATTGTAAACTATGTGCATACTTGAACTAGTCTATGGTTAGGTTGTAATATTAATCCATGGGGCACTGCACTGCATTTTTAGTGTTTGAAATGAGAGGGTATAACATGCATGTGTGCACATCATATTATGAGGATAATATAGTTTTAGGAGGGGCACTGCACTGCACCAAAAGTTATGCTTATGGAAAAAGAAATAAATGAAAGCAACTGAACTAGAATTCTGTTGAAAGAGCTCAGGAAGGCAAACAATAACAAGCGAATGGTCAAAGTTATATACAGTTTCCATTTAATTCCATTTAAACAAATAAAAATGGATTTCCAATGATGATTATAGTATCAAATAGACACATACATAAATTAATTTACCCTACCTCCTCAATTGCCGCATTGTTCTCCTCCAAGCGCAAGTCGTGCAACTTGGGAAGAGCATTAGCAGCACATTTCCTAACATATACAGATGGATCTCTTGCACATTTTGCCACTGCGACCATAACTAGAGGTGCAACCACATGTAGACGTATTCCTGCGGTACAGAGTGCCCATGCTCGCACCAATGGATTTGGATCCCCCAAGTCCGTCTGGAAATAATTGATTGAGAGCAATGCTTCATTCGGACGCCTAAAATATACATACATCATTAACGTACTGGTATGGTAAATTTTTAAGATATTTTATCATTTACTAATGGTTCGTCTCCAATACTCACGCACTCTAAACACACGCATTGAGTACATGGCAAACTCAAGTATGCATCCTGTTTTTCTGTTTTATGATTTTTAAGTTTGATCCAACAATGTGATAGAAGTGCAGAATGTCAACCATGCATTATCACCAATGAGAAACTGAAATTACTATCTCATCAAATTCAGTCCATCTTAAGTCTAACCTAACAAGCAGTTATACACTTCACACGCCTAGATACAATAGTTATTTATCCAATGCATTCTCTGGAAGCAATCCAGCTGATTTTAGTGAAATTTAGGTGGCTCAGATAATACTGTTAGACTTACTTTTCAGCATATTGCAGCAGATACAAGTAAACCAGCTTCTTCACTCCCAGAGACTGAGATGCCACATTTTTTACAACCTGTAGTTCCATAAAGAAATCCAGCACATCCATAATTGAGCTAAATTCTCTATATAATAACTAAAAATCAAATTAATTCATATATTTAAATAGCAACATAATAAAAATTCAGTCTTTTTATTTATTCCAGGCCAAACTTTATAACAGTTATACACATGCACAAGTGGATGAACAGCTATTCCATTTTTTTAATGCTAGTTTTTTTTTATAACGATAATAACAATGAAGAAGAGTTTATAAGAAATAGAGTTGGATATTCATAAGTGGTAGGAAGAAGATAAAGAATGGTTACTAATGTCTAAAATGGCTGGTCTTGGAATTTATATGTATTATGAGAGTTTTATTTGTAAGGAACCATGTTGGAATTCTTCAAGAACTGAATACATGTTAATAATGGAGATACTAAATTGTCATGAATCACGATGTTATCAAGATTTTCGTTTAGATAAAAATACCTTTTTAGAATTGTGTGTTGATCTTAGAAATCATTATGGATTGAAACCCACATATGATATTGTAATGGTTTAGTGATCTTAGAAATCATTATGGATTGAAACCCACTTATGATATCGTAATAGTTTAGTTATGCAAACAATGAGAGATAATATTGCATTAAGAATCTCTAACTTGGAATAAGATTGTAGTTGATATGTTTAGAGGATTTGTTTAGGGTTTTATTTAGTGCAATTGTGGATGATTGTTATGATATGATATTGAATCAATGTATCTTTTTATAATGTCTTTTTTAGTAATCTTTACATTTGATTTTAACTTATAAGTCATTATCAACGAAAAACCTTCATAACTTGTTTTAACTTAATTTCTGACTTTTATCATTATCAACCAAACGCTTTTATTTATAAGTCACAACTTAAAACAACTTATAAGTCAACTTAGATTTTAACTTATAAGTCATTTTAAAATAAGTCATTCCCGAACAGGCTCGTAATCAAATGGCAAGTTATCTTTTTCATGGCTTCCGTAGAATTCGCTTACATTCACTTCTCAAGACATCATCTTCGAGGTATCCCATTAACTTTTTTCTCTCACTAACCCTTCTCTTCAATTCCCCCTTTTATTTCATATTTTTCTTACAAAATTTCAGGTCAATTCTCCGTTACCCAGAACCAAGTTTTGCCCCTTTGAGACCTCTAAATGCACTCAATCAATCAAACCCTTTATGGGGTTTCAAGAATTTCAGTCATGGTTCAGTCAATCTTGTGATATCTGAAGGAAAACCCAGGTTTGAAACCCACGAAATTGACCTTCCAAAGAAGGAGAAGTGGTTGACCAAGAAAAGGTTGAAAGTTAAGAGGAAGAAAGAGAAACAAAAGAGAAAATCAGCCAATAAGAGAGACCCGAGAAGATTAGGGGTCAAAGGGAAGAAAGGGAGGCAAAGGTTTGCAAATGCTGAGGAGAGAATTAAGTACAAGCTTGAAAAGGTGAGAACTTTAGAAGTGTTTTAGTAATGAAATGTGTTTGTATTGGATTAGGATCCTCTCCATTACACATTACACCTTTCACCCAATTTTACGCGAAACACATTTAACATCACAAATATTACATTCTGCGATACAATAAAATTTGTCGCAAATAATTGTGTCACCGGTACTGTTGTTTACAAGCAATATTTGACTAATTTGTGTTGTTAAATGTGTATTGTGGGAAGTTGGGTGAAAGGTGTAATGGAGGGGGTCATATTCTGTTTATACCGTTGTTGTTCTTTTCTTTTATAGTTGTGCTAAATTTCGGTCAATTTGGATTTGGCATTTTGTTATTTTCTCTTTATTGCTGTAACATAAGATTATAGCAAATTAATATATATGGAATGGTGGATGATGGAAGTTTTGGCAAGAGAATTTGAAGGAATAAGTTTTTCTGCTTTGATTGCAAACAAATCTAAGTACATTATATCAATTTTCATTACATTTTTGGTAATATGTTTCTTATTTCGATGTCGATGATTTATATTGATTTTTGAGCCGGATTTGATTGATATGTTCTTAACATCACACATCATCACACATGCTATGTAAGTTTTCATTAAAGATTTATGCAGTAGTATGCACTTCTTGGTTATGTACTTTTAGATTTAAAATCCATTTTATTGGTATAATTACTTTTTTTAATTTACCGAATCTTTTACAAATACATTAGGTTATATTGATTGAGGCTTTGTGTATCCAAAATTTTGAATAATAGTGTACTAGTAGTTCATTACTTATTTATTTAGGGATAATGCTAGGAGTCTTAAATTTTATGTCTCAAATGATATGGTTGTGAATAAGACAAATAGTACTTTGTGGTATAACCAATCACATGAGATGTATTCAACTAATATAATGATGCCACATTATTTAAGACACTATTCTAGACAAAATGAAAAACTTGAGCGCTTAGCATAACCTTTTTTTTTTGGGGGGGGGGGGGGGGAGAGCAGAGAATCTGGCTACGCATCCCATGCATGACAAGGTGTTTTTCCGAGTGATTAAGGGTTCCTAATATGAATATTTTATACTTAATATAGAAGGATTTGAGCATTGTGAAGTACTGTTGCTAGGTCTAAGGAGAGTACTAGTAAAGTCTATGTATAAAAATAAAGGGGAGGAGATGAAAGAAAATAAGAAAGAAATTTTGCATAACCATCGGCCTAAGTTACACGGACTCGGATGGAGTGTCCGTTGGACACGGTATTGTGAAGAGTCCAATACGGGTACTCCTCAATTTTGACAATTTTATACTGTAAAATGAAGTGTCCAATACCTATACCATTGTCTAAGTGCTTGAGTGTTTAGTGTCGGATACAGGTACTTTAGGGCAAAGTAAAGAGTCCGTGTAACCTATATGGTTAGGCAAACATGAATGAAAACTTTGGTTGGTTGAACTTTCTTTGACATCTTTGAATATTTCAGTAGCATTTAAAAAAATAGAAATTTGCTTAAGGACCTTTATAGCTGTCAAATGCACTTCTTCTTTGTGATTTTCAATGATCAATGAATGGACAAGGTTCTTGATACCATCAGGAGCGTGGTTGGGATTTACAACTTTCAGTGACGAGGGGGTGATTTGAATATATTATGAAGCTAAAATGTTGTTCAAACTCAAGATCAACTAAAAGGGGATGCTTTTAGGAGTCTGTTAGAGCACAATTTTGGAGTCTGGGCTTCTTCTATCAATTTAAATGGTGAATCCAGATATTCATAAAAGATCTGTATGATGCTTAGCTGGTTATGAATTCGGTTTTCTGACCTTCTAATTTGTTGTCACACATGTAGAGGCAACATTTCCAGATATCATAGGATTTCGAGACAGGATAAATGAGAAGTGAGACCTTATAAGAGGGAGGTGCTATATCTAACCGAAATAGATAATGTTTCTTACTTTCTTGCTGGTTTGTATTGTTGGCTTCCTCTCTCTCTCTCTGGTGTTTCCTTCCTCTCGTATATTTTGAGTTCTTACAAATTTAATACTTACCACTTTTCACCTGTTATAAATTCATCTTCTTTATTTCAGTTATGTTTTTTTCCTGTTAATTTCTTTCAGTTATGTTTGAGAGCAACGTAGTTGCTTCAGGCTTGAAAGATGCTTCCTGCCATTTTGTGGGTTTGGCTAAAAGCCTAAAAGTACTTATCAAAGTACTACCTCTGTCTGTAAATGGAGTTCTACTTTTTTGTTGGCTGTTTTTTTCAATTAAACTTTGCATAGGATACACTTGAACATAATTTTTTCAATAATTTAGTTATGATGATAAAATATAGTATTTAAAGTTTAGTGTTGGAGAAAAAATGAAATAAATTATGTGTAAGCGTGTTCTATGCACACCTTAATTTGAAGAAAAAAAAGTTGTCCGACTCTCGTTTTAAGATGGAGGAGTATTATTTAAGCATAGGAACAAATGTGAGAGTATGTTAATTGTAATTTTGCTGAAAGATAATTTATAACTGATCATGTATGTGGTTATAGTTATTGATTGCCAAAATCGATTCTATAAATGTTTATTTTCTAAGTCTCCCATTTAGTTCACTCTCTTTCCCCAAAACTTCCCCTTTTACAGTTATGATCTTCTATAGCTTATATTAATCTTTTGTAAAATTGGAAAGATGATTCTAGATTGCATGATATTTGTTTATTATTTAATATTTAACATAGTGACTTTACAAAAGCAAGTCATTTTCCTGTAAAACTTTGCATTTCAGGCAAAAATTAAGGAGGGCTTGCTGCTTGAAAGGCTTAAACGTTATGAAGTTTCTAAACTCCAGGGCCCTCTTGTAAAGCCACACGAACTTACTGGTGAAGAACGATTTTACATGAAGAAGATGGCCCAGAAGGGATCTAATTACGTACCAGTTGGGAGGAGAGGAGTATTTGGAGGTGTTATTCTTAACATGCATATGCATTGGAAGAAACATGAAACAGTTAAAGTCATCTGCAAACCTTGTAAACCTGGTCAACTAAAGGAGTATGCAGATGATATTGCCAGATTGAGTGGCGGAATCCCAATTCACCTAATTGGAGATGACACAATAATTTTTTATCGAGGAAAGGATTATGTGCAGCCGAAAGTTATGTCACCAATTGACACACTGTCCAAGAAAAGGGTACGTTCCTCAACCTTCATGTTTTCAAATGTCGGTTCTCCTTTTCTTTTCATTTATTTAATGTTCTCAAGTCTCAACATGTACTCTGTAACTAAAGTATGATTCTCTAAAGATAAACCAAAGAGGTCCGCTATAATAATTTCCATCACCACCCATTCCCCCCACACCCCCCCCCCCAAAAAAAATGATGATATTTTCTGCTCTAGTTCATTTCTACCAGAACATACTTTTTTGGTCAAAAAACAGAGTAGTCCCTTGATGCTTGTTCAAATTTCAGTAATCCTAACTGTACTGCACGGAAAAGATGAACCATGCAGTTACAAAATATGGATTAGGGTCTTAACAATCTTTTTATGCAAGAGAAGGGAAGTATCAAGTATCTGGTTTCCAAATAGTATTAATTGAACTTCATCTGGGTATTTCCAGTAACTATATTGTGCACAATACAATTATCCGGGGAAAAAAATGTCTTGCTCACTATCTCCCGTCAATTATTTTGTTTTTATATAGATGCTGATCCCTTTAATGAGTTCTGAATGAGGTTGATTGGTGAAGCAGTGCAGTATAAACTCGATCAATGAATAGTAGAACTAATGTTTTATATAATGTAAAACACTTATGAGTTTGGAATTCTATTGCTTTAAGACTCCGACTCTAGTTGTGTAATAAAATTTTAAGCTGTTTAGTTATACATGTAAGGATATATGCTTAATGGATAATGCAATTAAAACAGACTTGGAACTCACAAGTATGATTATTAGCATCTTATTGTAGCTGCTACGATTTATCGTTATTGCTTGAGTCATGCTCTTTCATTTCACTGAATATCTAGCCATTTATTTAGTTGCTTGTGAAACTAGATTTTGTTATACTAATCGTGCTCTTTTTTTTTTTCCTTGATACCTTTAAGACCTCTTTTTTCTCCATGTTTCCTTTTTGTTCTTTGACTGAACCATGTTAGGCGCCTCCACGACACCATACTTCTATCATTCTACCAATTTAATGGAAGGGGAGAGGTTTGGAAAGGATGGTGTTACTTAACTCCTCTTCTATTAGGATTCCACTTGCCACAATAAGGGAAGATTCAATTAGTTGAAATGACAATTTAGAAAATGATCGAGGAACTACTAGGGAAACAATATTTGTTTCTCTGAGAAAGTATTTGAGAACAAATTCCAACAGTGAATGTGGTTCATTTTCGTCTTTGTTGTGTATCGTTGATGTCACTTTATAATGACAAATATAAAAAATAATAATAAATAAAATAAAATAAAAACTAAAAAAAATCAGGTTTCTCCCCAAGTAGAAGAAAAAGAGGGGGGGGGGGGTGGGGTTGTGGTTAACCCGTCTCTATTGTTCAATTCTAGAATTTATATGGACAGAATTAGACCATCTCTAACTTGGGAGTAAGCTAGTTTCTATAGATTGGCTATTAAGGGATTTTTGGGTTAAACTTTGCTTTTGGCCATCTTAGTCAAGAATGGTACTGTAACTGGATTGAGTTATTTTTGGATAGCTTAGTGTTGCTTACTGTGTAATAGGTTTCAAACTAGATGGCACGCATTGTGGCCTAAATCTTTTATTCATTCAGGGCCGTGCAAGTACTCCACGACCATGCATTCATGCATTGTATACCTTCTTGTTATCTATGTTACTCGGACTCGGATGGAGTGTCTGGTTGGACACGGTATCCGACACGTGTACTTCTCAATTTTGCCAATTTTTTACACTAAAGTGAAGTATCTTGTCCAAGTGTCGGGTTTCGGATATGGGTGTCGGACACGGGTACTTTAGGGCAAAATGAAGAGTCCGAGTAACACTGCTTGTTATAGTTATACGAAATGAAGTACACTCCAAATTTTCTTTTTATCAAATAAAATGATGTGAACGTTTTCCTGTTATAAATCCTTCACAGCCATGCAAGTACTTTCACGACCATGCATTCACGCATCGTATGCCTTTCTGTCGTAGTAGTTATTCTAACTTGAACTGTTATATGAAATGAATTCTCAAGGTTTTCCTGTTATAAATCCTAATGATTTCTTAGGTAAGCCTTCTTCCTCTCCTCAAACATTCAGAAGATGTTTTCGGTTCAGATCTTGCTGGAATTATGAAACATTGTGTTCACGCGTTCATTCGATAATTCCTGCTATAGGTCTGATGTTTACTCTTTCCTTCTTGATGATTTCTTCAAATCTTTCAGTCCAACTGTATCCTCCTCTTTATTTGGATGCTGTTAGACTAGGGCTGTAAAATGAACCAACCAATAGAGCTCAACTCATGTTTGGCTCTTTTAAAGCTCTTTCAAGACTGGCTTGTAAGATAAAGAGCCAAGCTTGTCACATATTTTAGCTTGTTATGAGCACAAGCTCAGCTTGAGCTTGGCTCGTCTATAAACATTGAAGTCTTAACATAAACGGAAATATCTAAGGTATTTGACCGCTAATCAAAATTGGCTTGATCAAGACTCAAGATTGTCTTGATTAAGACTAATTCTAAATAGAGTTGATGATAACCAAGCCATGTTTGAAGATTAGTTCAGACTCATTAATTAAAAGAGACAGCTTGAACGTCTCAAAGATTGGCTTGTTTATACCCCTATTTGCTTGTTCTCACATTCCATGGCGAGGAAAGGCTTCCAGCTATCTCCTGATCTTATTTCCTTTAATGTCATTCCTAGAATACCACCACGCTGTTATTGGAAAAGTACAAACTATTTAAAATGTTATCACAATTTGATCTCTCCTTTTCCCAGTTCCACATCTCAGAATTCCTCACTTGTTTAATGTACTTAAAATTCAGCACTTAGTCACTAGTCTTGGCCAGGTTTCTTCTATCTTTTTAGCTATAGTTAGCTACCCTACATTTATCAAATGTTTTACTGGTTCCAGACCATTCTAGCCTTTCTCTCTTCCTACTCCTGTATGTTTGGTTCAACAGCATTTGGAAGGCCAAAAGCACATGAAAATCTTGTTCGTATAGAGCAACTTATTTCAAACACAACTTATTTAACTCACAAACGCAACGTTCAACGTTTGGACCTCCAAACGCTGCAAACGTTGGTAACCGAACAAACACTTGAACACTCCTAACTATCTCTAATAGGGCTAATTTCAAAGGTTCGATACTTAAATTTATGCAATCATTGGATGTCTTTACAGATCTTTGCTAGAGGCAACATTTACATTAAAGCATCTGTTAGTTACGGATTTCTTCTTCTATGCTTGTATATTTTCTTCTCTTGATTATTTAAAATTTTCTATCCTAGGCACTGGAAAAATCGAAGTACGAGCAATCACTGGAGTCTGTGAGACGCTTCATTGCCATCGCTGAGAAGGAACTGGAACTGTATTACAGGCATATCGCTCTTTATGGTGATCCAAGTAATCGTAATCCTAACAATACTCATGACTGTCCAAGAACAGGCATTGAGAGGCCAAAGAAAGTTCAAATGATCGAAAAAGATTTAACTGGCAGTGGATTCACTGCTGGTATTTCAGGGATGGAAACTGATTCTGCATCCGAGGATTTATCAGAAAGCGAAGGCGGTTATGGTGATGGAGACCTATCTTTAAGTGATTTAGACAAGGATAATGGCACTGAATCGGATTCATGTGCTGAAGAAAAAGAAGATAACTCTTCTAATTTGCAGGAAAATTCGAGTTCTATGTTGGGATCAAGGTCAATGTATCAAACTTCTTGTATGGATTCATATAATCAAGAATTTATGGAGAGGAATGAAACTTGACTGTTTAATACAATTTACTTAATTAATTCAATTCAATTCTTTATCTTTCATTTCTTTTGGTTTGTGGTTTGTGTTTTATTTTGTGTTTGCCAATTTTACAAACTGCAAATGGCAATTATAGTTGCGTTTAGTACCAAAAATTGCATAAATTTTTATGGCACTAAAAATCGTACAAATTTAGGTTTGCTAGGGGTGAGTATGGTCTGGGACCTTTTTATGAAGTGTGTTAAGGTAGAGGTGGCAAATAGATAGGTCATAAATGAATAATTTTTAAATGGATATGGATAAAACTCATGGACCTATATATAATCCAAAAGCTAACTTTGTAACCTTTAGTAGAGTAAGAAGAGGAGAATTTTGCATGCTGTTTATTGACTTTTTTTCCCGTACTCCTTTCCTTCTTAGAACCCAACTGGAAACCATAACACAGGACATGCATTATCCCACTTGATAATATATATATATAGAGAGAGAGAGCCGATCTGCCGCGGACCAATTGAACGGACTAAGAAACGGACTAAAGGAAAAAAAGAAACGCGCGGGTCAAAAGCAAAGATCCGGGTCTTAAAAAAGAAACCATATGAAACCACACTCTTCCCTCTCTCTCAAAGCGTTCAGAAGACTTCTTCTCACAAAAAAGAAACGCGAAGGCAAATCGGAAGGCAAGAAGGAATTCGAACAGGTTATGTTGCAAATCGGAAGCGGAGGTTCCTACAAAGAGAATCGGAAGGTAAAGATTGCTACTTAATTTTGTAATTTCTGTTTTGGGGTTTGTTTTGATACAAAGATCTAGGGTTTGTTTTGGGGGGAAGTGTATTGGTGATTTTGTTCTCTGTTATGAATATCTTCTTTACTGAAAAAACATACATGATGAAATTATATTTTTGATACTCTCGTCCATAAAAAAAGATTATGGGGGTTGTACACCTTCAACGACCCTAAATTGATTATTAACAGAAGAACATATATTAGAGGAAGAGAGATACAACTCAACTTCTGCATCATCTTCTCTATCAGATGTCTGAAAAATTGAGACTCTCAATGTTCTACTCATTTGTATGACCCCTGTTCTTTTTGATTTGCTTCCTTTATTTACATGAAGCTGGAGGAAAATATATATATCATTTTCAATAGCTGCATGGAAATATATGTTTTTTTCTCCTTAATTTGTCTTCTGTTGGTGTTCTGTTATGTGGTTCCTATATATGTTGTGAGTGCCCTTTATGGTTGTCTGTTTATGTTTGTATGCCATTTAGTCATTTGGCTTTTGCACCCTTTTGCCATTTAGTCACTTCCACCAAGGATGTGCATATGTTTTGCATACCATGAAAGTACTAACAACTAGTTTTCTCCTTCTTGTTAGTGTCCTCGAGGCAAGCTAGATCGTTCGCAGAGGATGCCTTTTTTCACTCATCTATGATGTCCGTGAGCTATTTATTACTCCTTTGAGCATTGCTTTGCTGTATACACGGTTCGTCCCACTATACCAAAGGAAGATAGCATCTGAACCATTTTGTTGAAAACAGATTGACGTAGCAAACCTTTGTTACTTGAGAGGTGATGACATTTGAATGCCATATAGCCACTGCAAGACATTTGGATCCAATATAGCCACTGCAAGTCATTTGAATGTTGTATGGCACTTGTGAAAATTAAGTTAAGTGTCCCTGGATTGTTTTTGGTAATCACCAGAAAAGGAAAAAGATATCGCTTCTAGTGTTGCTAAATAATTTTATTAGTTTCATCTCTTAATCGTGTCTTATAATTATTATGATTAGGATATCTAGGTAGATGTTTTGTAACATAGTTATTATGTAAGAATCTTATGTAATCTTCTTCTGTTGTGTCTGAACATTTGTGTGGTATTGATTTTGAAACGTGGACTATTAAACTAGAGAATTATTTCTTGTCTATTTTGTGATGGCTAGATTGTGCTTTCTATGTCTCCCAGGAAAAAATGCTTTTCAGACTGATGCATAGTTACTAGGTAATTAATTTGTTGGCTCAGTGTGAGAAAGAAAAATCAACCAACATGGTAAATTCTTGTGAGAAAAATCACCTGAACTAAATATTTTTCAAGGAGGTAACTTGGAATTATATATTTTGAAAGATAATTTAGAAGATCAATAAAGTTTAAATTTATAAATCACAAGTTGAGCATTATTTACATTCTTCAATTTATTTGTTACATTCTTAAATATGTATAACCAGTACACAACTAATGATGTATGCAAAGGATCTTTAAAATTCAAATTTAGAGTGGACATATTATGTAACTTGTTGATCAGTACAAGTTGCTCAAAATACATAAATTACCAAAATATAATTTCTCTGATTAACATAAAGTCATAACTGTTTCGAGAATTCTGTTGGGAAAGAAAAGGAAAACTACAAAAAGAACAGAAGGTTAAAGAAAGCTCTCACACGACTAAAAAACTTCAGGTTGAAAATTAATAAATTCATCAAACATAATTTCTAATTCCCATCCCATGCTATTAATCTTCTCATAGTCTAGTATCAGTGATGAGCTCATTGAAGCCACCTTTCAGCAATACAACCAAAAATTAACCCAGAAAAGTTACATGCAGGCCTGTGAATCTTATAAATGGGAGGCAGGCTGATTTGTTATAGGAGTTTGCACGCAAGCTTGGGGATCCATGCACGTAAAACTTTATGCACAACCAATGTCAGACTTTAGAATCCAATGACAGAAGGAAGCTATCCACTGATTCAACCTGAAGCAAAGATTATTTAATTTGTAAGTAAGAACAATCAAACTGCAGTTTATTTAATTTGTCCTAGGATTGAATCTTTAAGCAATCGAAGGGAATAGAGCATGCAACAAATATATCAGTTATGAGTAAGAACAACCACTGAAAACTATTTAATTTGCCCCGAGTTGAATTATAAAGCATTTGGAGTTTCATATGCTAAAACATTATCAGGATTATGAAAGCATTTTTTTAATTTCCTATTTAAATTTAACAACTCCTATTTAAATTTTGGCTTCAGATATGCTAGACTTGGAAAATTCTAATTCAGATATTATATCAGAATTTCATATCTAGCTAATCTTTGGTTGAAAAAGAGTATCCAATAACATTATAGATAAAACTCTATAACATTATACACTTTCCCCAAAACAAACCCTAGATCTTTGTAGCAAAACAAACCCTAGATCTTTGTAGCAAAACAAACCCCAAAACAGAAATTACAAAATTAAGTAGCAATCTTTACCTTCTGATTCTCTTTGTAGGAACCTTCCGCTTCCGATTTGCAACAGAACCTGTTCGAATTCCTTCTTGTTGGAATTTGCAGCAGTACTAACAAGATCAGCAGTATAATAAAATTGGAACAACTTAGCTGGAAGATGAATGAAGACCGAGGCGTAGCAAGCTACTGTCCTAAAAAGTGATTCCGCCCCCACCGGTAATAACCTCAGGTACAAATGGGCTGCCGACGGTCACCCTCCAGGATTCAACGGTGAAACCTCCAATTGTGTGCACTCACAGAAAGAGGCTTTGGACTTGTCTTTGTGGATTGCCTGACTCAAGAAAAACGAAGAATAGTGTATATCCAGAATGTAGGAAGAGAGAGTTCACTGTTATTTTTTTTTTGTTTAATTTTCTGAAGTTGAGAGAAGAATAGTTATAGGATTTGTTAGATCTAAGATCTAAGATCTGGATCAAGAACCATGTGTTCGGTCATGTAACAACACAAAACATAGAAGAAGTTTTAGTAACAAAAAACGTGTATGGAGCTTAAGTAACTTAAAACATGTTTCAGCTTAATCAAAAACTGAGTTAGGAATTTTAGCAAAAACATTGGGCAACCTGGGTGCACCCGTGAGGCCAAATTGTCCGGATCTGCACCCCCCCCTGCGCGGGCGTAACGCGCGCCCACACGCATTAAGGTTTTCTGGCCAGAAGTCCAAGATCCAAGCTTGGCCCAACCCAATTCCTTAGCCAACCTCATGTGCGCGAGCCCATCCTTTTTTCCTCAATCATGTTATTAAGCCCAACACTAGAACTTACTAATATACCAAAGAAAGGTTCTCAAAATAGACAATGTGGGACTTTGGCAAAGTTAAAGATTTTGAAGCCAATTTTGAAGCACAACCAACAATCCCCCACATGATTCAAAATTAGCAAAGAAGAATTTAAAAGAATGAAGTCAGGCAATAGATTATAGATACATCATGTCGATACCTTGTGGGTTTGAATCGACACTTAGTGGAACAAGCTCATGAATGTAGATTATAGGTGAATTAAAATCTTGAACCCATTATCTGTGATACAAACGGTTGAACTTGCACACATACCCAAAAATCTTGAATCCACACAAGTCCGCGGTTGGGCGCGTTCTAGGCCATGCGCCATATCCCAGATTTTCATAAAGGCTCTAGAGAATTTGCCACATACTCTCATAGGAAGCGACCTATACTTCCACCTTTATATAGGTGAACCCATCAAGTGTAAACTGACATACACCACCCTTTAGGGCTATGAGTTTCATTAAGAATCTAAATGATTCATCCTATCACAATTTGTCAGTAAGCACCACATACACACAGGGATAAATAATTGCAGTGCTATAATTAAGTAATTCCGTGACTTGTTGTTACCCATTGAACCCAATTCATGGGATCTCCAATCACATGGGTTGGGTTTCCATCACGCATTACTTACTCAAAATGTTGGCAATAGTCCCATCCCTCTAGATGCTTCTTGGACAATCTTTTTAATCAATCCCTTTGTAAGCGGATCCGCTAGGTTCTTTTCAGACCTCACAAATTCCATGGAAATAACACCGTTACTGATCAGTCCTCGTACAATATTATGTCTCAAGCGAATATGCCTTTGTTTCCCATTATACACTTGGTTCATTGCTCGGCCAATAGCAGCTTGAGAATCACAATGCAAAGATATAGAAGGAATTGGTTTAGACCACAATGGTATGTCTGCCAATAAATTCCTCAGCCACTCTGCTTCTGTACCTGCCAATTCTAATGCAATAAATTCAGATTCCATAGTAGATCTAGCAGTACAAGTTTGTTTAGCAGATCTCCAAGAGACAGCTCTTCCACCTAAAGTAAACACATCCACTGGTGGAGTTTGTTTCATCATTATCAGATACCCAATTAGCATCACAATATCCTTCTAAAACATTAGGATGACCAGTAAAATGTATACCTACATTAACTGTTCCTTTTAAATATCTCATTAGACGTGACAATTCATTCCAATGATCTTGTGAAGGATTATGAGTATATCTGCTAAGTCTACTGATGGCATATGCAATATCAGGTCGAGTACAGTTCATTAGGTACATTACACTACCAATGATCCTAGCATATTCAGTTTGTGCAATACCAATCCCTTTATTTTTCTTTAAATGTATACTAGAGTCATAAGGTGTTCCTAATGGCTCTTCATTAAAGAAATTAAACTTCTTAAGAATATTTTCCACATAATGAGATTGAGATAAGACCAATCCATCTGCATGTCTATTAATTTTCATGCCAAGAATCAAATCCGCTTCTCCCAAATCTTTCATGTCAAATTTAGAAGATAAAAAGGTTTTTGTGGTTTTCACAACTTTCTCATCAGTACCAAATATTAGCAAGTCATCCACATATAAGCAAATAATCACACCACAGTTTCCATCAAATCTACTATACACACAAGTATCAGATTCATTTGTCACAAAATCATTAGACAAGAGAGTTTTATTGAATTTGTCATTCCATTGTTTTGGTGCTTGTTTCAAACCATACAATGATTTCACAAGTCTACACACCTTTTGTTCTTCTCCTGGAATAACAAATCCTTCTGGTTGACACATATATATTTCTTCATTTAACTCACCATTCAAGAAAGCAGTTTTAACATCCATTTGGTGGATTATCAATTTATGAATAGATGCCAAAGCAATTAAAATTCTTATGGTTGCAATTTTAGTCACTGGTGAGTAAGTGTCAAAATAGTCAAACCCTTCCTTTTGAGTATACCCTTTAGCCACAAGTCTAGCCTTGAATTTATCAATAGACCCATCAGCTTTTAACTTCTTTTTAAACACCCATTTACTACCAATAGGTTTACATCCTCTAGGCAAATTAACTAGTTCCCATGTATGATTAGACATAATGGATTCTAGTTCACTATTAATAGCATTTTTTCAAAATGTTGTATCAATTGATTTCATTGCTTCTTCATAAGTTTTAGGATCATCTTCAGTTATAAAAGCAGTTATAAAATCTGGGCCAAAAGTTTTCTCAAAACGTCGCCTTTTACTTCTAGTAGATACAGGTACAGGTTCTTTATCTTTTCTTTTAAGAAATTCATTTGAAGATGGACTGCCCACGTCTCTTATTTTCATTGGAAGAATATTTTCAAAAAAATCTACATCCTTAGTTTCCAAAATAGAATTATTCTGATAATTATTGGTCTCATCTTTAATTACCAAAAATCTGTATACAGCACTATTTAAAGCATATCCAATAAAAATACAATCCATTGTTTTAGGCCCAATTTTATTCCTTTTAAATTCTGGTATAGCTACTTTAGCTAGACACCCCCACACTTTAAGATACCCCAAGTTAGGAGCATGATTCTTCCATAAATGATATGGTGTAGAGTCTATCTTTTTATGTGGAAATCTATTTAAAATATGATTTGCAGAAAGACAAGCTTCACCCCACATATTATATGGTAAACCAGAACTAATTAACATGGCATTCATCATATCTTTAAGAGTTCTATTTTTTCTTTCAGCGACTCCATTGGACTGTGGAGAATAAGGAGGAGAAGTTTCATGTATAATACCATTTAGTTCACAAAATTTTTTGAGACTTCCTGATTCATATTCTCCACCACGATCGGATCTAACTCTTTTAATCTTTCTATCTAACTGATTTTCAACCTCTGCCTTGTATTTAATAAACATTTCTTCCGCTTCATCTTTAGAGGCAAGGAGATAAATTTGAGTATATCTAGAATAATCATTCACAAAAGAAATATAGTATTTCTTACCACCTCTACTTGTAGTATTTTTAAAATCAGCTAAATCACTGTGAATTAACTCAAGAAGTTCAGTATGTCTTTCAACACTTTTAAAAGGTTTCTTAGCATGTTTTGCTTCCACACAAATTTCACACTTATTAAACTCAGTATTTGCAAAATTAGGAATAAGCTCAAGTTGTTTCAACTTTTTAATAGATGCCACATTCAAATGTCCTAATCTAGCATGCCACATATCCAAAGATTCAACAATATAAGCAAAAGAAGCATTCTTATTATTCAATTCAGCAGAAGCATCAAGAACAAATAAACCCCCATTATAAAAACCTTTTCCCACAAAATCCCCATTACGGGTAAGTACAAGTTTATCAGATTCAAACACAAGTTTAATCCCAGCTTTGTTCAACAATGAACCAGACACAAGGTTTCTACGAATATCAGGCACATGAAGCACATTTTGCAAAGCGATAGTTTTTCCCGAAGTTAACTTAAGTAAAACTTTCCCTTTTCCTGCAACTTTGGTGGTTCGAGAATCCCCCATAAAGATATTTTCCCCATTAGTCACAGTTTCGTAATTAATGATTACGTCTCTGTTTGCACAAATGTGTCTAGTGGCGCCGGTATCAACTACCCATTCCGAGAAGTTATCAACTAGGTTTACTTCCGAGACAACAGCAACAATAATGTCATCGGATTCAGCTAGGTTCGCTTGGGGCTTAGGCTGAAAGTTATTACTATTATTATTATCTTGCCCCTTGCGAAAGTGACATTTCATAGCAATATGGCCAGGCTTGCCACACACGAAACAAGGACCTTTGGTGAAAGGTTTCTGAATTTGATTAGGAGTTTTGAACCTATTGTCTTTACCCTGAGTTGAGTTCTGATTTTTTCCTTTGTGGTTTTTGGACGGTTTTTGATTTGGATAATTATGGGTCTTCCATTGTGGCCTTTCTTCAACGAGATTGGCCTTGGCAGAATGATGAGCAACTATGTCTCCTCTATCTTTTGCCCTGTTTTGTTCTTCAATATGTATGTGTGCAACTAGTTCCTGCATAGTAAAATCTTTAGTGTTATGCTTAAGGTTCATCTTATAATCTTTCCATGAGGGTGGTAATTTTTCAATAAGTGTAGCAGCTTGAAAAATCTCGCATATTTTCATTCCTTCCCCAATAACCTCCCCCACAATAGTCTGATATATATGAACTTGCTCTATTACAGATTTTCCATCTTGCATCTTAAAATCTAAGAATTTTCCAGCAACATATTTCTTAAGTCCAGAGTTTTCTACAACATACTTAGATTTTAAGGCTTCCCAAATCTTCTTAGCACTATCATACGGGTAATAAATCTCAAACAACGTATTAGACAAGTAGTGCAGCATATATCTACGACATGTACGATTATCCTTAGCATAATCCGTTGTTGCAGAAGTATCAGCATAAGTTTTTTCAAGAGTTTCAAGAACATCATTAGCAGGAGTAGCAGGAAGTTCCACAATAGGATCCACATATAACACATATTCCAGATTCATAGTTTCCAAATAAAACAACATGTCTTCAGACCATCTCTTAAAATTCGTACCATCAAATCGTTCAATTTTAGCAAAGTCTAAAGCAGATTTCATCTTGTTAATAAATCGAATCACTTTTTAGATTGTTGGAATTTGCAGCAGTACTAACAAGATCAGCAGTATAATAAAATTGGAACAACTTAGCTGGAAGATGAATGAAGACCGAGGCGTAGCAAGCTACTGTCCTAAAAAGTGATTCCGCCCCCACCGGTAATAACCTCGGGTACAAATGGGCTGCCGACGGTCACCCTCCAGGATTCAACGGTGAAACCTCCAATTGTGTGCACTCACAGAAAGAGGCTTTGGACTTGTCTTTGTGGATTGCCTGACTCAAGAAAAACGAAGAATAGTGTATATCCAGAATGTAGGAAGAGAGAGTTCACTGTTATTTTTTTTTGTGTTTAATTTTCTGAAGTTGAGAGAAGAATAGTTATAGGATTTGTTAGATCTAAGATCTAAGATCTGGATCAAGAACCATGTGTTCGGTCATGTAACAACACAAAACATGGAAGAAGTTTTAGTAACAAAAAACGTGTATGGAGCTTAAGTAACTTAAAACATGTTTCAGCTTAATCAAAAACTGAGTTAGGAATTTTAGCAAAAACATTGGGCAACCTGGGTGCACCCGCGAGGCCAAATTGTCCGGATCTGCACCCCCCCCCCCTGCGCGGGCGTAACGCGCGCCCACACACATTAAGGTTTTCTGGCCAGAAGTCCAAGATCCAAGCTTGGCCCAACCCAATTCCTTAGCCAACCTCATGTGCGCGAGCCCATCCCTTTTTCCTCAATCAAGTTATTAAGCCCAACACTAGAACTTACTAATATACCAAAGAAAGGTTCTCAAAATAGACAATGTGGGACTTTGGCAAAGTTAAAGATTTTGAAGCCAATTTTGAAGCACAACCAACACTTCTTGCCTTCCGATTTCCTTCAGAGAGAATCGGGGAAAGGGGTTCGGAGAATCACGAATTTCATATGGGGAGAGAGAATCGGAAGATTGGGAATAACAGAGGGTGTCTTCTGAATGTGAAGCTGCTCTCGCGTTTCTTTTTTGTGAGAAGAAGTCTTCTGAACGCTTTGAGAGAGAGAGGGAAGAGTGTGGTTTCATATGGTTTCTTTTTTAAGACCCGGATCTTTGCTTTTGACCCGCGTGTTTCTTTTTTTCCTTTAGTCCGTTTCTTAGTCCGTTCAATTGGTCCGCGGCAGATCGGCTCTCTCTATATATATATGACAATGATCCATAGCATCTATTTGCTATGGATAAAAAATTGACAAAAGCATCATAACCTTCCACTACAAAAATTAATGGCTCTGATTCAAAATTTTGGACAATTATGCCCCCAAGTCATGCCGAAGTCGACGAATATTTTTAACCTCGTCCGCTAGTAATTCTAGCGGACGCATATTATCCCAAAATCGAATTGGGGCAAAAAATCCTACTGCGATTTAATGAGCACTAGCGATTTCATGAACCCTAGTGCTGTGAAATCGAATTGGGGTTGTTCGCAATTGTAGCTAATTGAAGCTGTGAAATCAAATTGGGGCAAAAGTACTGGTAATCTGATTTCCCAAAGCTACTGCTGCAATTTCATGAACAACCCTATTTTGCAATTGAAGGCAGATCGACAACAAGTTGTGCAAATTTCATATCGTTTGACCAAAATTTGTGTTCTACACCAACCCAATCAGCATTTATTCGGTAAGTTTTTAGAATTTATCATACCCACTAGATTAGTTTTATCATATATGGGTATTAATATTCTGATTGGTTTTTAGACAAAATTAATCCACTGTGTTATATATATACCCTGTTTTTATTTTGGGTTTTAGTTTTCTTGGTGTTTGAAGTATTGTTGAAGTACTGGCATGTTTGTTTCATTTGTGTTTGATTCTTAATTCTAGTAGCAACATTACATTTTTGGGAACTATTTACTGTTGAATGTAGCTCAAGTTTAGGGTAAAAGATTGGCATAATACTGCTTGTTGTTTCTGCTTATTAGTATGTTCTTGATATTGGAATGTAATAATTTTTCTTCATATTATTGTAGAGGCAATTAAGTATATGTATGTAACAATTTTTGCATTCAGATTATTTAAACCAGACTTTGTTTTATCTGGTTTGCAAAATCTAATTTTTGCTGAACTCAGTATCACTTTTGACAGATTATTAATCTTTAAAGTTGCTCCTTTTCCCCCTCAAGCTGTTGATAAACTAAAATATATGTCAAATTGTAATCAAAATTAAGTTAAATGAAAAACAAAATTCTAGAACAGTTTTGTGTTTCGTTCAATGTACTGAGTAGGTGGTGTTTGGAACAGGTGGCCTAATATGAGTAGGTAATCCTTGTAATTGGTGTTGTGACGCCCCCAAATCCGGGTCGCCCGAACCGCGGACCTGGTTCGTCACTATCTCATACCTGCATCAAACTATTGATAACTTACAGCGGAAATAAAGAAATATTCATATTGATATAACACAAATAATCCTGTCCCAAGTCTCGAAACCAAAACTTCTACAAACGTAACTTAATACATAAGGGTAATTAAGTCTTAATACATCACTAAAAGTCAACGAGTCTTAATACATAATCATAATGGTGATCTTAATGGTACAAAGCTAATCCGTAGCTTTGCCTTTGCCTTTATCCTTCCCAGAACTTTCACCACGAGCTCCACTAACTGAAATATTTTAAGGAAAGCAAGGGTGAGCAACAAATTTTCTCAGCAAGTATAATAGCAATAATCATGAATCATCAAATGAATACTTTATAGCTTACAAGAATCAAGAGAATAAAAGATAGCTCAAGAATCTGCATAATCTCAACGAATGGTCTCACTAACACAATTGTAGGGCCTCTAAGGACCGAATGGTTTCAATGTTTCCAAATGGAGGAAATATTCTATATTGAGTGGTCATCTTGACACTGAACTTTTACTAGAATCACCAAAAAAATTCATCCGATAATCCAACATACTAATACAATAGGTGATCAGCCTAATGTACCCGGTGTTATGCATAACCCCTTTAACATACTGTTCGCGCGCGTGTCGGTCTCCCGACATACATACTGTTTCCCCTGCTATGAGGGTTGTTCATCTCAGCTTTACATAAGAGTCCAAACCAAACAATTTGGTTGGATAGCTTTACTTAACAACAATGATGATTAAACATACGTCTAGCCGAAACAAGTGGCGTAAACTATTTCCTTAAACAGTTCATGAATGAGGAACTAAACGTTTCACAGTCCAACAACAGATAATGAATTCAAATATATAAGCGGTGAATATCAATAATTTATCTTTGATGTGGAGTAATTGACAATAATTAGTCCACCAAAATAATTGAAAGTAATAACTCGATTTGAGTCATGAAACCTGCAACAATATACCTGTTTGCACGAAATAAAAAGTAGTGCATAAGGTTTAGAAACTTGCCCAATACAAGGGTTAGACAAGGGTTAAAAAGAACTTGCAACAACATAAAATGATCGCTCAATCAATAATTAACTCGCACAATAGAACTTGCCCAACACAAGGGTTAGACAAGGGTTAAGGAAACTTGCCTGAAGCGCTGCTACAATAATACAACACACGCTCCTTAATGTCCTACACGATTAAGTACATATTTACATAACAATTAGTCACATTTCAAATAATGGTTCAATACGAACGATGTATCATTAAAACACATTGATTGCCCTACGACTACCCAGTCGGGGGTCTCGCTCCCCGGTGAGCGAGCGACTGCCCAGCTCGCCGGTGAGCTGGCGGGGGTCGGGGGGCAGCGCCCCCTGGAAACCAAGCCTAAATTGCAATTAGATTATTCGATTTCTGCCTTAAAACAATACCAATCTGGTTGACATTTGGGAAATAATTAAGCATTTAGGGTTTAACAGAATATGCTTAGTTAACCTGTCTAATCATTTAATCCAAGGAAAAATATAAGTGTTGGACCCATTGAAAAGGATTCATTAGGTCCGACCCGACTGACCTGCCTGACCGACCCAACCTGGCCCAAACACGGAGCTGGCGCTGCAGCGTGAGGCTCATTACTAGAGCTCACGTTGCGGCGTGAGTCCCGTGTCCTACACAAGACGGGCTTCGCGCTGCGGCGTGAAGCTTAACACTTGGGCCTCACGCTGCGGCGTGAGTCCCGATCATTTTCCCATATTGCCCCTCGCTGCAGCGTGAGATGCACGACTTAGGGGTGGCACTGCGGCACCATTCTGCAGTAGCCGGATTCTGGGTTTGTTCCCAGTTCGCGACTCCGACCTCCGGCCACTCCAACCTCCATAACTCCTTCAATACACAAGCAAATTGGTCCATTTCGGACTCTATGGACTCCTAACTCATGGGGCTACAACATATCAAAAATGAAGAGCTACCCATTAACATTAACATGGTCAAATCTAAAGCCAAAGTGTAAAGTTCATACTCTGTTCTTCGAGTTCTTGACAAGTTTTACGAAAATCATTCCTACGAACTCGTTTTAACTCATTTTTACTCCATTCCAACTGGGTTAGCTTCGTAACCCATGGAACTACAACACCATAGCAACAAATAAAATTAACAAACACGAAATCTAGCATTTATAGTCCTCTAAAAAGTCCGAATGTTCGAAAAGTCCATTGTTCTTCATGTTCTTCATCCTCCTTAAGCATAGGTACGGATTTCTTCTATTTTTGTTCCACTTTGATGTTATTAATGGCTTCTATAGTCTCTTAACAACAATATAAACGAAATACAACCAACAATAACAACCCCAATCAATCACGAATCATCCACCAAGCATAAAAGCTTGAAAACCAAGAAAACTTGAAAACTCAATGAAATCGAAAGAAAATCGTTTGATGTTGAAGATTTACCTCTGTGAATCGTTCCTAGATGTTATGAGGCTTTTCTAGAGCTTGGCTTGAGTCTCTTTCTTCCTTCTTGGTTCACCCGAACCTCTCATTCTCTTCTTTTCTCCTTCTTCTTCTTCCTCCTCTCTTTTCCGGTGACTTTCTTCTCTTTTTCCGGCGACCTCCGACGACTTTCCGGCGACCCTTTGCAGCTCTCTCTCTCCCTCTCCCTCTCTATCTGCTGGTGGTATAGTTTGAATGGAGTGCAAGAGAGAATTGAAATGGTTTGAATGATTTGGGAGAGTGGATGAGTGAATTAAGGAGAAGTGGGAGAAATGGTTTAATGGCTCAATGAGCTTGCCGGCTAGCCTCTCCTTCCTTGCATTTGATTGGTCCAAATTTGGGGGTTGGTTCCCTCTTGGAGTGACAAGCCAGAATAAATACCCAAATACCCAAAAATATATCCGAAAACTCTCACTTTTGTGCCAAAACTGGTAAATAACTCTACCCAAAATTAAACTTGGTACTCCCATAAATTATTGGGACATATAAAAATAATTATTACGGGGTTTGCCCATTTATTCGGAACAGCCTTATCATATGTTTCGGATACGGATAGAATCACGTATCAGCTCAAATAAAATTTCTGACACTTGAAAAAATTATTCGTACGCATACACGTATTTATGAAATTTATTAAAGTCGAAAAAGACACAGAAAAATTATGGCGTGAATAGCGCCTCGATAAGCGTGCCCCGTGAATAGTGATTCTGCGATTTTTCGCGAAATCAGTATATTCACCCTAACGACACTACAACACGTAAAATTCAACATATACACATATTCTAGGTTATAACACAACCTTTAAGCACATAACACATAATAATATACGTAAAAATAAAAATTCATTTCATTCATACATAACTCGGGTTACAAGGAAATTAAAATTCCCAATCGTTACAAGTGTTTAGGATATTGGTAATCTTACGTTCACATTAATTCATGCACTTGGTAAAACGTATGAGAATGACCAAAAAAGAGGTGATAATATTAGATTACTGCATATTTGTTGATATTAAATTATCTATCTCCCCAATTATAATGAAAACATGTGGGTTACAGTTTACACAGTGGGGAACTTGGGCAGTTTGAAGACGACATAGTGTATATTGAAAGGAGAGTGACCTTAAAATGAAGTTAATAATCTACTAGAGTTTATGTCTAATGCTGGTGTATTGAGTTCTATAGAAATCTCTGTATTGCTTTTTGTTTGAATAGTTTCAAATTTCATTCTCATATGTTCAAAATATTAGTAATTCTGTTCATCTGTTGTCATTGCTATTATCCACACTGTTGGTTTTTTACACTGCAGTTTTTTGATGGCTATGGATATCATGGAACGTCATTTGAGCAAACTTATAGATGCTACCCTGCATCCTTTATTGATAAGGTTGGGAGCTTACTTGCCTTGTTTTATTACACCACTACTTTGCTGCAGATATGGTTTCAGACGAAAATTTTGCTCTTTCCCTGCTTTTACCTGTCTCTTAAGAAAATGAATGCACTATTTAGAAACAACATGCTTCTCTAAAGCATTTCTGAATACCTGAATATGTAGAATTTTATGACATTTCCATTCCTGCAGCCGCAAATAGAAAATGGTGATAAAAGTGAGTGAAAAATCTTTTTTACTTTTGTTTTTTGGTATTCTGTTTATAAAATGCAGTGTGAATATCTAATTTTCCTTTTGAATTTCTTCCAGTTATAATGCTCCTTCTGCCCTTGACCGTCTTGGTTAGTTGATTTATTGGATTTTTTTTGTAAATATTTTTTATATATTTAGCAAACTCGTCCCAAAATAGAAAAGGACAAAATTTCTCTGTTTATCTTCTAATATAAATTGTTGAATCAAAATTTAATCCTGCAGCATCTCTTCACATTGATTATCCATTGTTGTTTGAGCTTCGGAATGCTGCTACTGAGCGCGTTTCTCATTGTGGGGTTTTGGAGTTTATTGCAGAAGAAGGCATGATATATATGCCATACTGGGTAGGCATCCTGTGTTTGCTTCATTTAAGTCAGTTTAGCAGTGCAATTGCATTTGTTTTTCTGTTGTTTAAGTCACTTTGTGTGAATAACTGTTTCTAGGTCTTTTTACCCATAGTTTTCTCATGGATGTGTTTTGAATTGCTTTCTTGTAGATGATGGAGAATTAGCTACTACAAGAAGGAGACATCGTGAGAGTGAAAAATGCTACTCTTCCAAAGGGTACATACGTAAAACTTCAACCCCACACGAAGGACTTTCTGGACATTTCCAATCCAAAAGCAATGCAAGATAAAAAGTATTACATAGATATCATTGAATCAAAGCCTTCTAATGCCATAAGTATCATTGAGACGGACTGTGAGGTGGACTTTGCTCCTCCCCTTGATTATAAGGAACCTGAAAAACCTGCAGCATCTGTTCCTTCAAGCAAAGCGCAAGCAGGTCAGGTTCTTGCAACTTTGCATAATTTTTTTTCTGGTTTCTTGTCATGGCTAATTCATTTTTTTCTTGTGTATGGTTTTCATTGTCACAAAGCTGTTGTATTGCTATGGTTCAGTTCAATTTCAGTTTCTGCAGAATTTATTGAGTTATGATTTTTTGCAGCCATGATCTGTACTATAGTTTGTGTTTGGATTGTACTGTTTTCTTTTCTATGCTTTTCTTTCATATATGGGAGCTCATATAAAGGATTGTCTTCTAGCATTCACAAAAATCAAGGGGTTCAGTTGTCCCCTGCGGTAATAGCAACTCCCTGCGCAGGCACATGAACAATCTTTTTTAGTTTTCTATGCATCACACACCCTTAATGATGTTATTTGTTATTTTCTATTGCATATATTGATCCTGGAAACTGTAAGATCACTATTTTTAGGTTAGGTTTGCTTTATGCTATCAGAAATTTTATACTTGCTGACCCTTTTTTGCTTGCTTAATGTTATAGTTGAAATTGATCTACAGTTAGGAGCTCAGTACAAGTATGAGGTGTGTAGCTTGCCTATAGTATAATTTCTCTAGTTTGCAACTTCAAGTTAAGAGGAGATTCATGGAATGGCATGCATATTATTAGAGCTTGTTTTGAATTAATATTAGTAGTTAGAATTAAAATTCTTCAAAGTGCAGGCAACCTTTGCATGTATAGCAAAGACTATATTCTATGTTTCCTAATCCAGGAAATGATGTATTAGCAGATTAAAGATGTAATGTCATGTGTAATATGACTTCTGGACCAGACGATCTTTCAATGAGAACAAACTTGTGACTCTTTATCATAAGAAATTTGCGTATGTTTTATGTGGAATTCGCTTTTGCTAATATCTCAGTTCCATTATTATTTTTAAGTTTACAGCTTTACATGGTTTATACAATCTGTTGATCAATGTTGGTCATTTTGCTGGATTTGGCTTTCGCTACTTGTCGCATTCTATCTTATTCTATTATTGTTTTCAAATTTCAGTATGACATGGGTTGTACTTGCCCTTGATGCATGTCAGTCTGTCTGCTGCTTTTGCTTAATTTATCAGTTCCATCATTGTTGACTTGTAACAACATAACACTAATACCTTCTTCCTTTGTCAATATACTTGATATAATTTGTTCATAAAAAGTACATGAATTTCTTGTGAGCCCACGTACAAGTCGTCCGCTAGAATAACTGGCGGACTCTATAAAATACATGCTTTGACCTTTGTTATTTTGGCCCGATTGGGGGGGTATAATGGTCCATAATTTTTTAAAAATCTTGTCCGCTAGAAATTCTAGCGGACGGTTGTGCCCAATTTTTTGGTCTCGTCTGTTGCTCATTTCAATCAGGGACGAAACCAGAATTTGATCTAAGGGGGGGCCAAGAATTTTTTTAACAGGATAATATATATTGATCATTAAAAAGTAAAGTTCCACAATTACAAAACATATTTTAGTAAAACAAAGATAATGTAATAATAGAATTTGCTTTGACAAAGACAACAAAACATAGCAAAAAAGAGTTTTTTAGAACATATCAAAGCTTTATCAGAATTGCACCCGACGTTCTTTTAAATCACGAAATCCATCTATGATTGATTCTGTACTGAACTGTTTCGCAATATCTTTTTCAATGTAGACAATAAGAGAATTTGTAAGATATTCATCCTCCATCTTGTTTCGAAGTTTAGATTTGACATGACTCATAGCTGAAAATGCACGTTCTGTGGTTGTAGTAGAAACTGGAAGAGTTAGAACAAGCCTGATCAGTCTATCGATTAGTGGATAGATTGTTGATTTTCTAGTTTTCACCAACCATTGACAGAGATCAGAAATAGTGGACAACTTTTGAAATTCTTCATGTTGCAGTACATCAAACTCGTAATGTTGCAATTGTATCCTTAGGTCCTCTTTCTCATGATCTGTGAAGTCTTTGGGGTAAAATTCATCCACAAGCTTACAAATATCATCAATACTGAAAGTTTTATGCCCATTTTGAGGATCCAATGTAGAGCTAAGAACAAGTAACTTCACTACTTGCTCACTAAACCTATTGTTTAGCTCTTACAACTGAGAGTCTATTATAGCTGCAAATATATCAATCCGATAATGCTCAATCACTGTAAATTTATCTTGTTGATGTCAAGCTCGGCCTCTTCTCTCAACATATAAAGCATCTAAATCTGGGACATCTATTGTATGTCGTTCACAAAAACACTTCACCTTCACTATGAAAGTATCACATCCATCATCTCTCAACTTCTGAATAAGTTTTTTTGTGGTTTTCACAAGGTGCATAGCATTTAAAATATCTTGAGACTTTCACTGCAAAGCTTGACAAAGCATATCAGTGATTTCCATAATTGCTTTCATAAGATGCAATATGAACACAAACTCGAAAGAAGTCAAAGAAGTGTAAGCCGAATCAGCATCTCCACGCTGATCCCAAGTTCCATCCTCGATGATGTTCAATAAAACCTGACAAGTTGCACTAACCATCTTTATCAAGCTAGACAGAGACCTTAGGTGAGAACCCCATCGTGTATCTCCAGCCTCTGTAAAGTACCAATCTGATTCATTCCTGTCCTAGTCTCAAGCTCTTCAATGGAAATCAAATGAGCAATATCGGAAGATTGAGCAGCTTTCAATTCATCGTTACGTTTACAAGAAGCGCCCACAAAATTTACAATAAAACTCAATTTTGAAAAAAACTGATTTGCAAAAGTAACTTCTCTAGATGTTGCAACTAATGCCAATTGCAAACGATGAGCAAAACAATGGACATAATATGCATACGGACATTCATTAGCAACTAGAGCTTGTAACCCTTTCCATTCACCTCGCATATTACTTGCTCCATCATATCCCTGACCTCGAATATTGTGAAAGTCAAGATCATAACGGGAAAGAGTAGAAAATATCTCGTTCTTTAGAGTTAACGCCTTCGTATCTGATACATGTATAAGACCAAAAAAACGCTCCCGAATAAAACCATCTTTGTCAACAAATCTAATAACAATAGCCATTTGCTCCCTTTTTGACTGGTCTCGAGCTTCATCAACAAGAATACAAAATTTTGCATCACCGATCTCCTCACAAATTTCCTTTCTGATTTTTATTGAGTAAACAAATAAAATCTCTTTCTGGACTCGGGATGAAGTATATGAGGCATTTTGAGGAGCCCCATCTAACACAACATTTGCAACATTTTCATTATACTCAGCAAAAAGGCTTATCAATTCAAGAAAATTACCACGATTGATGGAACTTTTGCTTTTATCACGACCTCTTAAAGCCAAACCTTGGAGTGTAAGATAGCGAACTGAATCAATTGAGGCTTTAAGTCGCAACCGATTGTTTGCACGCTGTTCAGAAGTTTGTTTCTCAAAAACTTTTTGAATATGTTGTGATTGATTCATTAGATCATCGCATGATTTTTGAGCAATTTTATGTAATGAATTTAGATCTTTTCCCACATGATTCAAAAATGCACAATTCTTCCCATCCCTTACTTTCTTCCAACTATTAAATCCTTCATTTGAAAAAGTAGTTTGCCCATATTTTGCATCTTCTTTGTTAAAGAGATAACAAGGTAGACAAAATGCGGCATCCTTTGAAGGAGAATACTCTAACCAAGATGGAAATATCTTGAACCATGATGATTGAAAGCGACGAGGATGCTTTTTAGATCCAGAAAAAGGGTACTCAGGAAGAATGCATTGATATGGACCGTAATTGATGTAAGCTCGTCGAACCTCATCAAGTAGATCACCGCGACATTTTCATATTTCGATACGTTTTCTAGGATCACGCTCCAAATAATTAATATCCCATTCTTTACCTTCAATTCTTGGTGATTTTAGAGGACGTTGTTCTTGTTCAGGAGTAGACAGAGATGTTTGACCATTAGGCTCACGGGTAAGCATAGATGTATCAACATGATTTGATTGTTTTCTCTTGAAAAATGAATCAATAGTACGTGATTTTTCCATGATTCTAAAACAAAAAAACAAAAAATAAAATCAGGGATTAAAAATTTGTATTATATTATTATATACAAGTTTGTATTATATAACAACAGATAAAGTGATAAACCCAATTTTCTCTTAATTGCAGCTCTTCAAAAGCAAAACACACAACCAATAAATAACAAAGTTTCCAAATAAAATAAATAAAGCACTTAGTTATGATACTAACAGACGAAATTTCTCCATAATAAAGGCTAAAACATAAAAAAGTTAGCACAAATTAATTAACAAATCAAAGCCACTAAGCCAGTTCATGAGTTCATCAAACAACAGAAATTATACAAACAAATGCAACCTAAATTAACAATAAACAATTTATAGCAAAATATTACTTCAAAAAAAAATAAATATTAAAATAAATAAAAAAAGACATACTTAAAAAGGGTCAGATGGGTTGGAACTTGGAAGGGGGCCTGAGCAGTCCACGGCGGTGGCGGGCAAGCTGGAGTCTCCGGCTACTTGGAGCAGGAAGAGAAACAGAGATGGGGGCAGGAGATGATATGGGTTATTGGACTGGGGAAGGGAATGGAGGCGGATGAGGTTAATATGTTAGGGCAACTTGCAAGACTTTCTTTGTTAGTTTAGAGCTTGGACACAGGACACAAATAATTTAATTTGACAATACAAGTGGGCCATAGCTGTTAAAAAAATTAAAATCTTGGGGGGGGGGGCCATGGCCCCTTTGGCCTAGTCATGGGTTCGTCCCTGATTTCAATGGAACGTTAGGATGTTATTTGTTAATTTTTGATCCATAGCAAATAGATGTTATGGATTATTGCCCTATATATAATAGTTAAAAATTGAGGAGATAGGTCACTCTACTATGCATGTTTGGTTTGGGAAATTTGAGCCTTTTGAACTTTAAATGTCTTGTTTGTTTATATAAATTTATCGACTGCAATATTTTTATCCACAAATGCAATTTTTATTAAACCCCGGACTCATTGCACCATTTTTGGTGCAGTGTTTCTAGGGGCTTAAAAGCCACCCAAACGCATTTTTGCAAAGCACCAAAACGAACAAGGCCAAGTGCATGTTTGGTTTGGGGCTTTCGGAACTTTTGTGACTTTTGAAGTTTAAATGTCTATGGTAACTTACTTTAAAAGCATCTTTTTGAACTCACAAATACAATATTTAAGCCTCAAACTCACTGCAACATTTTTTATGCAATGCATTGGATCTTAAAAGCAGCCCAAACGCACCAAAATTGCAACGACAAAATTTCAACACAAAGGTAACACCGAAAGAACTAGTGAAAAGATAAAAATCCCGCCTAGCTCAAATTCCTAACACTAAAAGAAGATGCCTCCATTTATCCTTGCAATCAAATAAAAAAGAGTGCATGCCTCCAATTTGAATAAATAAAGGCCAATATAATAATTAAGCTAAGTAGATTTACAAGCAAGTCCTAGCCCATCAATTTTGTTAACATTTTCCTGGCAAGAGGTGATGCTTGTCATGAGAAAATTGTAGCCAAGGACACTACCTATATAACTCATATGTCTATGCAGCAACTGTCTGGGAGATTATTTTTCACCCTCTTACAAAAACAAAGCCTGAAATCTTAAATACTCATCGCACCATATTTGTCTATTACTTGAATACTGCACACATGCATTTATTCTTTTGTGTTCCATATCAAGTTCAAATTAAAAAGCTTTTAGGTCAGAAATGATATACTACTTGAGCAAATGATCATCTCCCCAAATACTGTGTGATAGTAGTTTCAAATGATACATACAAATGCTATATCGCTAAATTTCCTATCCATAGATACAAATACATAGAATCGCTGACAAGCATTTTTATCTGTCATCACCATACTCAACCAGATTTAAACAGCAATAATGCTAAATTTCATATCCAAATAGGAACGAATCCAAAATAACAGGTAAACAAAGTGGTTCGTCTCATTAGTCACATAAGAACCTGTATAGCAAACCCAAAGAGATTCAAAAGATCAACTTGGCATAACACCGCCAGGCACAACAATGTTCCAGGGGCAAGGCCCAAGATTCAGTGATACGGACATAGAATCTCAAAATACTACATATATAGAAATATAATATCCTGATATTTTCCAGTGGCTTTTCAAACACCAACATTTGTAAGCACAATAACGCTAGTTCTTCAGTTTGTATTGTTCCTGAACACGCATAAAAAAACCACTACTTACCTTAGAGCAGCACAAACTTGCTGGCTCTCTACTACAAACAGAAAAACAAAAGCCTACTTTAATTTGTGAATGAGAAATCAGAGGCGATGATGCGGTCCAAGTCCCACTCGTAATAATGGATTAGTTCCCTGTGAACCTCTACATCCAAATTACCTTCAATAAACGGATACTTGGAGTTGGAGTTGTTTTTAAATGCTAAATTAGATTCTTTTGTTTCAAGATGCCCATCGGGTCCAAAGGCTGCAATGGCTGGAAGGCAAGGAGGAAATACATCAAAGACTTGTTGAACCAAGGCAGTAGCAAATTCCGCCTCAAAGGCATGGACCAACCAGGGCATTTCTTGGACGCTCTTGGGGAAGGAAGACGGTGATTCATCGCAGTCCAGCGAGATGTATATAATCTCAAAGTCATCATCTGTCCTCTTCTTTTCATACATCCGCTTCAGTTCAACCAAAAATGATCCAGATTCATAACAACAATGAGTTGCAAACAAGAGAAGGACACGCTTCCCTAAGAGCTTTGAAACAGTAGTATCACTATCCTCCTACGAGTGGGATTGAAAATTTCAGAAACACAAATCAACATTTATAGGCCCTTTGGCTTGCAAATACAAATTGACACAAAATTAACATCACACTAGGTAGGGCTCGTAATAAGCGAACATATCTTATGACAGGTAGAACCTCCTCTGCGTAAAGGAGCTTCGGGTGATAAAAGTTTGCCCAACTGTAATTCATTCTGTTGTTCACTCTTTTCTATTTTCACAGCATTTTCCAAGGTAAAAGGATATGCTTCACTTCCAAACTCTACCAAGATGTCATAGGCAAAGTAACTCAAATGTTGATAACAATCAGGCCGAAGAACAACCAAATCACCACTTATACCATCACTTGATAAAAACTGTTTATTGAAAACCCGGCACAATTTTCGACCGCAAATTGCTACTGAGTACCAAGGGATAGCAAATCTGAACTTTTTTTTGAATTCTGCCTTTGCATTGGAAAGATTATAAGGATCTTTGTTGATGAACACGATCACAAAAGCATTACGTTTCTCATCATTCAATGATTCCCAAACTTTCAAGAGTTGTCGAGCCCATTTGAAGCCCCTAGATGTTGGTTCAAAAAAGTACAGGCCCACGGTCTTACCGTCAAGCTCGGAGGTAGGTACCTGCAAACAAAAGTTGTATGCAAGAACTGAGAAACACAACAGATCATGGGACCAATGAGAAATTAGCCACAACCGCAATGCATAAGGATAATTACTAGTCAACCTAGCAAATAAAAATGACTTGCCTCGCTCCCGTCCCTGGAAATTACATGGGCACCCAAAAGCGCAGTGAAGGGGGGTATTTGTTTTTTCAAGAAGAGTTCTTTCCGGAGTGCATCCCATTCATCAACAAGTGTGTCAATCCTTTCGTTGGTGAAGGGAAAGCCAGGGGCTCCATAACAGAAGAGTTTGGGCTCTAAGTCTGCAACCACGAGTGTGCCGTCTGGAGCAAAAAGAACACCTCGTTCACGTGATGGGTATGGAATATCAAACTTCTGTATGAAGAAATCTCTGACTCGTTCATCTTCGTGTGGGATGGCAAGCCAGGGCATGCGGGAAAACGATTCATGGAAAACATCCTCGTTGCTACCTAATGCAACAAACACAACCTCAAACTTCTCCTCAAACTTTTCCTGGTTAAAGTAAATTTCTTTCAAGTCCGCATTAAAATCCTGGTCGGGCCTGTAGAAAGTTTGTCCATTATCTTCGGGCAGGGACCGAAAGTAGAGAACAACATGTTTTTTAGAGAGATCACGAATATCAACCTGAAGAATGTAATAAGCAATGACTGAGAAAATGGAGAATGTAATTGATGATTAGTCGAGCAAGTAAAATAGGGGAGAAATGTATGCATGAATCTATGAAGGAATGTGTATATATGGCAAAGATGATGTTTGTGCAACTGTAATGGGTCTGTCTGGGTTTTATTTAAAAAACAAAAACAAAAACATATTTCACAAATTGAAATAAAAACAAATTCTTATCAACATCTCATTCAAGTTGAATTGATAATAATTAACAAATTGCTAATCAAACATAAATTAAGTGGGTGGATGAGTAACTAATCAAACAATTTACCTTATCCCCTTTGTTATTGATGAGATATTTTCTGCTCGATCTTGTTATTCTTCCTCCTGAGAGGAGTTCTGAGATTTCGTATTTCTTACCCTCTTCGAACGTCCACTTCTTGATGCGATCGTATTCCGTCAGTTTGAAAGCAAAAGGATTGACCTTCACCTCCTCCTCCTCCTCAGACTTCCATTGCTGGTTCTTCAACCTCTGGCTGCACCTCTGCTTCGTGTATTTCCTCTTCTTATGTTTCCTCTTCTTATCCGCCTCCTGCTCCTCCTTCATGAACGCTGCTATCTTCAAATTCCTGTCCTCGTACTCAATCGTCTTCATCTTCATTATCTTCGACTCTTCTTCCTCCTCCTCCTCCGCCGTCTGCGGTTGCGATTGACGACGGAGGGAACGCATATCACGCTCCACCTTTTCACAAATTTCATAATGGTGCCAACAGATTTTTCCGGGGCAACGCTCCTGAAGATTACGAAACCATGGAGGAATACGAAACCATGGAGGACTACGAAACTGCAACGGAGGATCCAACGACGTCGGAAGATTGGGGACTCCTCCTTCCAATTCTGATGCCATCTCTATCTTGCTGAATGATACGAATTCTGATGCCATCTCTCTCTTTTGTATTTATATTATACATTTTTTCTTGATATCAATGTGTTTTTTAATATCTCATTTTTTTTTCAAGTTTAGGATTAATTTTGTATTTTAGGAGCTATTAATTGTCAATATTTAAAATTATTATTATTTTTGGAACGGGTGTCATAATTGTTAAAATTTGTTTTTATTTTTTTAATATTATATTTTTCATGCCTGCGTTTATTTATTTGGGCAAGTTGTTCATTGTATTGGTTTCTCATATGTTCGTTCCTTGCAGCACGTTCTTACGTTCTTCAGCTATTTCTTTACTTACCTTTTTACGGTATTGTGCTCTTCATCTTGCTTTTTTTAATCTCATATGAATTCTCCGTTAATTTTTTCTACACACAGAAAAAGAAGATAGAAAAAAATAATTAAAATGAAAATCCATATGGAGGAAATCAAAATGTTTTTTAAAATAAGGTAAAGCTTTCGAAGGATGATGAACTGTGTTTTGAATAAATGTATAATAAACTAAAATAAAAAATTAATTAATATAAAAAAACTAAATATCAAAATAAGATCGAAGGAAAAAAATTACCAAAAAAAGATGCAAATACCATAATACTAAAATTTCATAGTCTTTATTCACATATTAGCAGAATAAAACAACCTTGTCCCCGCTTCATATGTGTTTATTCATTTGTGTTTTCCTTTTTTATTTTCATTTGTTATAAGGTTGTTGGTAAACTCCTAGTCTCTTCTGCTTCTAATTTCTCTATCATTTTACTATATTTCTTGGTTCTTTAAAAGTAAATTGACAATATACACACTCTAATTTTGCAATAGAGTAAAGAATATGTACTATTACCTCTTAGGGATGATTAATAAGAATTTACTTTTTATGCAAACAATACCACGTTGAATGAACCAACATTCACATGTTAGGCCATCAATTCCATAAGTTTATGCTTGAAATTACCCTTCTTTTGATAATTTATAAATTACCTAAAAATTCTAGTTCTTAAACGACTAATTTTCAAAATAATTCATTTAATGTTTAATGTGTGTTCAAGCATGGATTATGGAGAGCTCCTTATAAGTAGTAAAATGAGGCAATTAGATCTTCTTCTTTTTTTCTATTTTTTTTTTTTTTTTTATGAATTGACTTATGGGTAGATATGAGGATGCTTGAGATTAGCGATACTGCTCTAAAAAAAGAGTTGAGAAAAACACTTTAGATTTTCCTTATTTTTATAAAATAATTTGCGTCTTCAAGCTAAAACTAATGTTTACATGTAAAAAATTACTACTGCTGCTGGTTGCTGCTACTACTACTACAACTGTAGATATAAATATATAAACGCAGGCACACATGTATTTATGCTTTATGTCTGAACCTACATATGCTTTTCTTATATGTGTTCATAGTTAGCTCCATATGGTCCTTTTGATTTAATTTCGTCTTCTAATTATAAGTATTCTTCATAAAAGTTTGTGAATATCACCTGTATATATGATTGAGTATTGATTTCGAATCATAAATAAAATTTGTGTAATCACAATAATTATGTGTAGAAAGATAGATGAAAGGATTGTGCGGCATAGTGCTTGGTAGAGAAAAAAAAAACAATCGAAACAAAACAAAAGCTTGGCAATATAGAGCAAGAGAGGAAGAGACAACAAACAACACTAAATAAATTTAGCACATATAGCATATATACTATAGCAATTGAAATTTGAAAGCAGGAGTAATCATGGTACTTGTTGTGACGGCCTCGGCCCCGGTAATCTCAGGCAAACCCTACCTGGAGTCTATCATTCTACACCACTTCATGAGGCACCTGTAATGTCATTCACATAACTCAATTTTTCTTGTCTATCTTACAACTTTTATCCCTCCTATACTTACGTGTGAATTATAAAAAAATATATTCACATGAACAAAACAATTGCTCAGCAAGTATATACTAATTGATTTAACTGAGATTCTACAATTATTTATCAGAGTTCTACTAAAAATCACATTATTTAAAAACAAAACATGTATTGTGAATAACCATACAAGTTCCACAACGTTAATGAATATTATATTTCATTTTCACACAACACTACACATTCTACCATGTTATTTTAAGCCTTCCACTGTCTGTGTTTTATAGTATCAAACTTATTTATTAATCCGATATCCACAACTCATTGATGGCTCCACAACATGATTTATTTAATTATAAATCAAATCCATTCAACAACTGCATAATTATATTAAAAAAACCGGTGTGATGTCGCATGCAACCAAAAATAAAACCTTATTGCGAAAAATATTTATGTAGTAATGCAACTAAGAGTCGATCCCACAGAGAGTGATTTGTTTTGTTGTTATGCTTTGTAACCAAAATTGGGGGTTTTGATTGTGATTATTAAAGTAAACTAAAAATAATGCAAAATAATTTATTAAAGTAAATCAGAGAAAAACAAACCTTGGATTAAATCAACTTCCACCTCAGAAACTTACACTGATCATTGACTCAAGTATAATCAATTAATATTTTGAATATTCACCGTTAGAATTAATTCACCATTTTAAATCATCCTGTGTCTTTCCTTAATGTTAGTTAGATAGAAACAAACTCTAAATAACCCTAACTATTAAACAACTTCAGACAAGCGCTAAAAGTTTAATCCAGTAGATGCTTTTAAGAATTAGAAAAATCGATGAAGCTAAACAACACAAGCACAAACGGTTGCATTTAATTTAGTTGAGTATTCTTCCTAAGATATAATAATCTCGTGATCTGCAGTCAATTATTAACCTTAGTTGCTTCACAAATTAGAGTGATCAAACAATTACGGATTTGATATCTAATTTAGTAGTAGATTTCAATGAAAAATAAACTAGTTTGCAACCTAGCAATTAAACATATCAATCATAGAATTCAAGCGCAGAAAAATAATCAATACTCAAAATAATAATTAAATAATTAAAATCAATTAGATCTCACAGTGTAATACTTCTGAGGTTACCATCTCCTTAATCCAAGAATAAGAATTTAGTTACACATGACCTTGAAAACACTAAAGAATAATAGAGAGAAAAATTTGTAGACCAATCCATAAACTCTCTTGGTAATCCTCTATTTATAGGTATAAGACATTAATTCTTTTCCATGTAGGTTTGAACTTCTAGTGACAATCAACTTCCTTCAAAAAGATATTCTAGATAAATTTTCCTTTCCTTCATTGGATTTGATTTGCTCACCAAAATTGTTCCACCTCCTTCCTTCTCCTTATAGGATTCTTCTTCTTTCTTTCCTTCCATGAATAGAAGCATTAAATATTGTTTGATCACCAAGATATTGACTTTAAAATATTAATTCCTACAAAACAAAATAAAACATATTAATTAAATAAACTAATATAATTTTAAAAAGGCAAAACATTTAATTGCACCTTAAATAAAAATATAAGAATAATGAGTGTATTTAGGCACAAAATAAATACAAAAAATTAAGCATTAAGGGATAAAAATAATACAAATTCTATTCACATCAAAAACCCCGAATTGAGCTAACTCTCTCGATCTGCATATATATATATATATATATATATATATATATATATATATATATATATATATATATATATATATATATAGTACTTTTAATGGTTCACTGCACCTGATTTATACAATGATAAATCTAATTCAACTCAACAACAATTGTGCCAACACGCATTATCCACATATGCACGTAATTTAATTTTAATTGCGTAAATCGACAATTAATACGTACAAAATATAAAATGTAAGCACTATAACTTGCCTCTAGCATTACAACATCCCGACTCAACTTTCGGCTTTCGAATTATGTCAAAACAGCACGTTTAGATCTAAAACTCTCAAACATTACAACATCCCAGCTCGATTTTCGACTTTCAAATTAGGTCAAACCATTGTAATTGATTCGTGTTTTCTCTTCCTGGGGAGAACGGAACTAGCACTAGAATTCTGAGCATCTGCGCTGGTGAATGGAAGCCCCTTATTAAGCAAAAAAGAAGCGGCTCTTCCCACGACGGAGTTAGGTTGGGATTGGTATCCTTTACCCGACTAGTAGATTAATGAATAATCAATTCCCGGTGGGCATCGAATTGTTCCGATCCAAAACTCTTTTGAAACCTATCTCGTTCTTCTCTCTTTCTCATAGTTCTTTCTTCTTCTTTTCCTACTTTTTCTTCCCTTTCTTTTCCATCTCTCTATCTCCTTTTGTCATTCTCTCTCCTGACTTCCTAAATGCATAAGGTGGCCAAGAATTTGCCACCCACCAACTTAGGTACAACAGCAGCATGGGAAGGTGAGAGAAATGATATGCTCAATGAATGGTTATAATAATCTAGAAGGGTGAATAGATTATCACCGATTAAAATTTATCCTTTTGCCTTTTTGAATTTTTAATTTAAGTAAATATGCAGAAATTAAATATGCAAGTTAAGAAAAAAAAGACAAGAAAGTAAACATACAATGTATTGAGATTTAGCTAGTTTACAACACATAACCTGAGTATATTTTTACGTTCAGTCCTAAACTCCTCTCCATGATATGAGATCCTATTATTATAAGTAACAAAAATTAACTCCTTCAATAGGTGAAGATCCCTTTATGAAGGGTCAATAATAAATTAGAAGGGATGTTGAATAGATTAATACTGTTTAAAAATTTCTTTGGCCTTTTGAAAATTATAATTCTCTTAATTAATTTAATTCTAATTAATTAATGTGTGCTAAGTTAGTAATGCTGGATAAATAAAGATGCGTAAATTCAAACATACATAACACACAGATTTGTCTAGTTCATAACATACAACCCAGGTATATTGGTATGTCCAGTCCCAAGCTACTCTCTAAGATTTAGGATCCTATTACTATTCGTAATAATAATTCACTCCTTTAGTCAGGTGCAAAAACCTTTACAAAATTTTAAAGATTATTTTCCAACTATACACAACTAATTATCTTGGACAGCAAGCTCCCTACTCATTCTTCAAAATTTGTTATACTTACACCGTTGAGTTCAATTCTACTTTACGATATGGTCTCAAAACAATAGCATCACCCTTACCTTACAAGTACACTAGAGACTCATCTCTCCGTTGACCTCTTTACGACTCTAGTATTGGTCTTATGTTTACTCGTCTTTCTCATAAACACAAAAAATAAACCAACTCACCACAAATTTTATTTTTACAAAAGATTTGTTTAAGATATGATTCTATGAATAAGCAAATATATATGATCAGATCAAGTTTTATAAAAGTTCAATTTTTTTTTATAAAGAATGTGCTTCTATAGTAAGTAGATATATATTTTGCAATGCAGATGTATAAAAGTTCCATGACTTTTATAACGAATGTGTTTCTACTTAAGCAGATATATATTTTGTACTGCAAATGTATAAAAGTTCCACGACTTTTATAAAGAATGTTCTTCTATGTAAACAAATATATATTTTACAAATCAGAGATAGGAGTTGATATAATTTTTATGTGTGTATTATGCTTCTTGTGTAAGTAGATATGTCAATTAAAATCAAATATAAAAGTTCTCTTAACTTTTATATTTTGTTGCAAGTACGCAAGAATATGTAAATTTATGAGTGAGCATGTACTTGTAGTTCAAAAATAACAAGCGTCACAGATTTGACTGTTAAATATTATACTTGATCTACACAAATAATCACAAATAAAGATTACTTTACTCAATATATATATATATATATATATATACACACACACGCCCAGGATCAGGTCCGGACTTCCGGACCTGATCAAAATCCGGACCCAAATTTTTTTTTTTCCGTTTTTTTTTTCAAAACAACTAATAAAAAATGCATAGTTATTTTTGGTATGAAAAAATTTGTTAATGCAATATTTTGGGTATGATTTGGATACATATAACAAAAAGTGTTGTACCGACTGTATAACACTGTTTGTTATATATATCCAAATCATACCCAAAACATTGTATTAACAAATTTTTTCAGTACAAAAAATAACTATACATTTTTTATTAGTTATTTTGAAAAAAAAATAAATAAATAAAAAAAAAATTTGGGGTCCGGATTTTATCAGGTCCGGGAGTCCGGACTTGATCCGGCCTCTCTCTCTCTATATATATATATATATATATATATATATATACTCCCTCTGTTCCTAAAAGATTGTCGTTTAAAGTTAATTCACGTAGATTAAGGAATGCAACTACTCTTTATGAAAAATACTATATTACCATTGTTTTAATTATCTCATCTAATTATTAACTTTGTAGATTCCAAAAAGAAGTATACTATCAACCATGAGATTATGAAGTAGAAGTATTGAGAAGGGAAGAGATTTGTAAAGACATTTCAACAACCAAGAAGGGTTTTGTATTTTTTTGAAAAAAATCATTAAGTAGGAGAATTTTAAATAAGGGTAAAGTTGGAAAAAAATTACTCTATCTGCATTGATAAACTCAAAACGTCAATCTTTTTAAAATAAAAATTACTTTCTAAAACGACAATCTTTTAGGAACAGGGGAGTATATATATTTGATCTATGCAGTGAAGTCTCAAAATTGAATACTTGACTTTGATCATTACAAAAAAACAGGTCATTGGCGATAACATAAAATCCGACGCGCCGTCGCCAATAACCCCTATCGCCAATGAATCTGTTCCCTCCATCTTGGCATGGTGGTCTCGATGGGGTTATTAGACGGCAACGCTGTCGAGAATGATTTTTTTTTTAATTTTAAAGCCCTAGGCTCGATAGTAGGGGCGAAGTTTTATACCCAAAATTCTAAATTACTGAGCGAATTCCTTTTTCCTCTCCTTCTCTGCTCAACCTGTTCACCGGTGTCTGCCTTGCCGGCGGGGACTCTTTTCTTTCTTCTCCCTCTTCCTTTTCGTCTTCCTGGCCACTGTTCTTCCTTCTCTTCACCGACGGCCGCATGCACAGCAGACATGAGGTATCAAATTTTATCAAAGAAACTTTCAAATTTGTTTAGTTTTCAGGTAAAGGTTATGTAGTTAAATGCTTATCAGAATGACATCTAGGATGAAATTAAGGTGAATTAGGACGAAATGGGTGAGAGATTTGGGCAAATTTACTATCCAATTTTTTTCTAAAGTCAGTATATACATACCAAGGAAAAATTTATCCAGCGAACCAACAAAATGAACAAAAAACGAATCGGCTATAGACAGTTTTATTCATCGCTATAACATAGTTCATCAATTTTCTATATTAATAACATAATATATTGGTATAGTGACGATTTTGTCCGTCGCTGTAGCCAAAAACGGACCGTCGCTATACCAATATATTTGGTTAGTTTTTTTCGGTTAATCGGAAAAGCCGACCGTACATACCAATATATTATGTTATTAATAGAGAAATGGATGTGTTTTTTACGGTGAGGATGGAGAAAGTAAAGCAATGGTGGAAAGTGAGGCTGTCCTTCAGAAACGCAACGATGGCGGTCTGTTTCTTGAATCTACTCACTGCCATGTTCTTGCTTCATGGTTTTGTCTCTGCTTCATCCACTCGCAAGCTCCCTGCCCATCAATCCATTTCAGGCTCTCTCTCTATCAAGCTCCTTTTTTTTTTCTTTTTTCTTTTTTCTTTTTTCAATCTATTATTTATTGAATTATTATGTATTTTTCAAGACGAACTATATGTTCTTACTAAATTCATTGACCATTTAATGTTTACTTGTTGGTACTGAAATGGGTGCACTTATCTTAAGGATTTGGGTTTTTGTATGCAATTTAGGGGAAACAAGTAGTGTCGGGTTTTGGGGATTTCTGATTTATGATGGAGAGTTATGTCAATTTGGGTTTAGATTACTGAGGTTTTATAAGTTTTTCCAATTACATTTGGACATTGTTTCTTTATTAACTATGTGCCACTATGGTATTATGAGGTAAGATAATGTAGGGATCGGTTAGCTCCCTATGTTTTGTTCTCTGAGATTATCAAGGATTAAGATGAAAATTAGGGGTAAGGACTGACAATTAGGCTTTCACGCATCATAGCCTATAGGGAAGTGTATGTTTTCGATGTATACATTCTTCTTGATGATTTCTAGAATGTAAGAATTTTGTGTGTTTTATCTTTAAAGAAATATGAGTGCCTCGTCTCCATCTCCATCCATAGAATATGCTATAGATTTATAATAATGTTGGTGAGTCAGATTGCTATTTATGTACTTTGCCCAGCCTCCCTGTGGTGATGGTATATGGTTATATGAGCAAAATGCAAATTACACGTGGTTTATCTAAAATATCACTTGGACCACTTATAGTCCTAAAAGTCTACGGATAGCCACTTGTGGTTTTGAGCTAAGTAGCAGTAGTAAAATTAAGCGTGTTTTTTTTGTGCGTTTGTCCTTTTTTTTTACCAATGAAATGAATAGAGATTCTATGGCACTTAGCTCAAAACCACAAGTGATAGTCTGTAGTTTTAGGACGACAGATAGACATGTGCATTTGGTTAAATCACCATTGATAATTTGTATTTTGCTCTAATTATATATGATAATTTGTTTTGTTGCATAAATAGTCTTGCTTGTGTTTGTTCTGTGACTAAATTTAACTAACATTAGACAAAGAAGGGTCAGATATTGGATGATAAAGGGTATGTAATGTAAACTTATTCAGAACATAATCTTGTTCCCCTTTCTGGGCTTTAATTTTAAGTAGTTCGCATTTAGTATCTTTTCAAATTCTTCAATTCTTGTTATCTGCACTTTAATTTTCTTTTCATTGGTAATTTTTTCCAATGTTCTTTGTTTCTGCTTTCTTTTTTGCCTTTTCGTTCTCTTTTGGCATATGAATTGCAAGGAACTATTAACACCTGGAAAATTTGCAGCTCATATTAGCAACAAAACATGAGTCTGGGCATGGAAAATCGCCAAATATTGTGACAGAAGAAAATATCAAGTTACTTTTTGAAATACAGAAGAAGGTATTCATTTGTTGCTTTACTTTCTACACATAAATTAGATAGTGACGTGGCTTGCTAAGGACGTCAATTGACTTGCATGGTGTTGTTTCTCTTTTTAGTGGAATGTCTCTTTAACTATTGCAGTTCATAATATTTTTGTTATGCTTCTCCTTTCATTTAAGAAGATAGTTTTACTCTATGCTGATAGGTAGATGGAATTCGAGCAAATTATTCAGGTTCACTGGTATCTCTGACTGACATATGCATGAAGCCACTAGGCCAGGATTGTGCAACTCAAAGTGTTCTGCAGGTATCTATCTCACATGGAATGACTGATTTTCATTTTATATCAATCGATAGGGAAGATACAAATTAATTGCTTCCACTGCACAATCCATTGTAGATGAACTAGAGATGAATATTTTTTTTAAAAATCCTTTTTTTCAATTATAATACAAATATATGTCAAACAGAGCAATGATGTATACAGATTAACCTCATAAAACATCTAAAAATGGTAACCTTTGAGAACCCCCATAAAGTTTGGCAAGGACTAATCATATTGAACTTCAATTGAAAACTATCCCCTTAAGCCAGGCTAGATGGATAAATAGGTGTTCCAAAAGATGGTATATACCAAGGATTAAGAAGAAAAAAAGACATATGTTGATGTTTTGTTTTTTTAATTCTTTATTCAAAATTTAGTTATTCTTCTGATCACATTGAAAGCAAGTCTTCCCTGTTTGTAGTTTAATGTTTATTAATCATCAATTCTCTTTTGCAACATATAGACCAACATATATTTTGTTGTTGAGTAATTTTCAAACAGGAAGTAGATGTTTTGATGAGCTACTACAATAAGCTATTGACTTTCAATTTGGCTTTGAATGCAAAGAAAGCTAGTGTGTGTGTGTGTCGCATTGTAGCAATTATACCAAACACTGATTTCTATTTAGGTATGCGTTGGACCCTTAATATTTTTTCCCTTGATTGTAATTTTCTGTTGTAGGTGGGACCTAGTTTATAATTTCCTATGCAAAGAACTTATAATTAGTAGCATTACTTCTTTTATTGCTGTTATATAATGGATTATATCATTGATACTACTGATACATGAAGCTCACTTGAAAGTATTGTTGATGCCTCAATTTTTTTTAGATATGTTGTTTAAACTATAGCCTGGACAAAGCTAAGCTGCTTATATTTTCTTATACATCATTTTTTATGTGCTAGCTGCATTGAATTTGGACATGGGGAGCGCATATCTTATTCCCTGCATTAGCTAATTCCTATATGCAGCCTCCGGGCATTTGACTATTTTGACATCGTTGTACTGTTGATCCTATTCCCCCACATTCCCCACATATTCGACAAGTAAATAAAAATATTAATGTATGCTTTAATTATATATTTTCTAATTATATATATTATATTGATTATATAGACTGTTAAAAAGTTATAAAAAACTCACTTGCTTAACTTATATAAAGAACACTTAAAAAAATTTAGGAAAAGTAGAACAAAACAGGCTCCGGGCGTCAACACGATGCCAAACCATAGGCGAAACACCTCTTAGATATTTGGAACACGTTACATTTTATGTGAATCATATCGGAGTTTCGGTGGCCGAGTTATCCGCTTATTTGTCTAACTTGTATAAAAAACACTTAGAAAAATTTAGGAAAAATAGACCAAAACGAGCCCGGGCATTGAAACGATGCGAAACCATAGGAGAAACACCTCTTAAATATTTGGAACACGTTACATCTTACGTGACTCGATTTAGAGTTTCGGTAGCTGAGTTATCCGCTCGTTTGCCTAACTTGTATAAAAAACACTTAGAAAAATTTAGAAAGGGTAGACCAAAACGGGCTCCGGGTGCTAAAACAACGGAAAACCATAGGCGAATCACCTCTTAGATATTTTAAACACGTTACAATTTACGAGACTCGATTCCGAGTTCCGATAGCCGAGTTATCTGCTCGTTTCTTAACTTGTATACATAACACTTAGAAAAATTTAGGAAAACTAGACCAAAACTCGCCTCAGGCGTTGAAACGAGGCAAAATCATAGGCGAAGTACCTTTTAAATATTTTGAACACGTTACAACTTACAGAACTCAATTCCGAGCTCTGGTGGTCAAGTTATCCGCTCGGTTGCCTAACTTGTATAAAGAACACTCAGAAAAATTTTAAAAAAGTAAACCAAAACTTGCTCCGGGCGTCGAAACGACGCGAAACCATATGCGAAGCACCTATTAGATATTTCAAAAATCTTATAACTTACGGGACTTGATTCCAAGCTCTGGTGGTCGAGTTATCTGCACATTTACCTAACTTATATAAAGAACACTTAGAAAAATTTAAAAAAACTAGAGCAAAACTCACCCCGGGCGTCGAAACGACGTGAAATCATAAGCGAAACACCTTTTAGATATTTCAAACACGTTACAACTTACGGGACTCGATTTCGAGCTCCGGTGGCCTTGTTATCCGCTCGTTTGCCTAACTTATATAAAGAACATTTAGAAAAATTTAGGAATAGAAGACCAAAATTTGCTCCGGGCGTCAAAACGACGCGAACGAAGCACCTGTTAGATATTTCAAACACGTTACAACTTACGAGACTCAATTCTGAGCTACGATGGCCGAGTTATCCGCTCATTTGCCTAACTTGTATAAAGAACACTTAGAAAAAATTAGGTAAAGTATACCAAAACTCGTCGTAGGTGTTGAAACGACGCGAAACCATAGGCAAAACACGTCTTAGATATTTTGAACACGTTACAACTTACAGGACTCGATTCCGAACTCCGGTGGCCGAGTTACCCGTTCGTTGGCCTAACTTGTATAAAGAACACTAAGAAAAATTTAGAAAAAGTAGACCAAAACTCGCCCCGGGCGACAAAACGACGTGAAACATTGGCGAAGCACCTCTTAGATATTTCGAACACGTTACAACTTACAGGACTCGATTCGGAGTTTCGGTAGCCGTTTTATCTGCTTTGTAGACACCTGAAATTTTGCATATATTTTTCTAACCCTGATAGGAGGACAAAAGAGTCATTTCAGCCGGAGGATGGGGCATCTGAATAGAGGATTTCGAATCTCAGGTCGAAATACTAGAAGTCATCACAACGATCGTCGAAGGACAAACTACTTAGAGCACGACGGTTGACCAGCTGACATTGACGAAAAGATTTATATTTGCACTTCGCTGTATCTTCCTGGATCCGAAATTGGCCAAACCTTATGTCGTCACATAGCCCTCGGAAAGAGCTTTTCGGAATAGTATGGTACGCCTCCCAACTATTCCCGGATTGAAAGATACAAGCATTTCAGCGAACGAGACGAAGAATCGACTGTGTGGCATGAGAACCAAGACGAGTGGGCCCCACTTGGGACCCGTGACTGCCCGAGAAAGCCTATAAATGGTGATTTCAGCAAATTTTGCAAAAAATGAGGAGAATTTAGTGAGAGAAAGTGTAGAATCTTGAGAGGAGCTCGAGAATTGATGAAGAATAATTAGATTTTTTAAAATTTGTATTAAATTAGTTAGATCTACTTTTATCTAAGCTTAAGGAAGTACCCTCTTCATACCCAAGGTGAAAAGACTCAATCTTTTGGTGTTTCAAGTATAGATTTGACTTAGATCTTGTAGATCTCATACTTCTATATTGTAAATGGAATTTATTTGCATTGTAAAAAATTCGATCTTTGGCTTCTTTTTAGTTTATTAGCGCTTGATCTTTGGACTAGGGTGGTTAGAGGAGAGTTCCTTCGAAAGTTACTTCTCCCTAACTACCCCATGATGTCCCTTTGTAAATTTATTACGTTTAGATTTGATTTAGCTCTCTTATTGTTAATTTATTTGTGGAGAGTTAATTGTTGGTGTTTTGCTCAATACGAAAAACCCTAAAGTTGTATCTAGTGGTAAGGGGGTCCCACCTATTCGCCGTCAAGGGATTCTAATTATTGAATCACCTGATAGCCAGTTTGGAATATATTTATCGATTTAAATCCTTATTTTGCCATTTCCTAGATCTCCCTTTTGGTTGTTTTAGTTCAAATATATTATCTCCCATTATGTGAGCCTAGGAATATTGGAGTCGAAATCTTTGAAATGGATTTTGACATGATTCCCATGATGGACATTATTTCGATTGTAAAGTTATTACCCGAATCATTGTAAATGTAAATTTGGGACCTTAAAATGGTATCGAGGGTTCCATCCCATAAAATCGGATTTAAGGCCTCGTAATAGTAAAAATTGTAATTGTGGATGTCGGGGTAGTTAAGATGGCTTTCATGCCCACAAATTCCCCCGATTTCTTTTTTTGATATTTTAATTCCCGTTTATCATAAAAAGTAATTTTTAAATAAAATAATGAAGATCTTTTAAAATCAAACTCAAATCGCGTTGGGTAGCAAGACAACTTTATAGTTAGAATTAAAACCACCAAAGTCTCGATTTTATTTGGTGAAAAGTCATGTTGTCTAAAAAGGGTTTTTTTTTTTTATCAAAATCATAACTAAAACGAGCCTTTTTTTTATTATCAAATTCCTCATGAGTAGGCTAAAATGAAGTTCCAAAATTCTTTTCAAAATTAAGGCACTTACCACGATTTCGATCCAAAACTAGATAACTATTTTCTTTAAAATCACACACACACACACACAAATACACTTCACAGTTAGGAAAATAATAAGATGCAGTAACCGTGTTTTCACGGAAGTCGGAGAATACCTAATACCTTTTCCTCGCTTAAGCAAGCCCCCGAATTCTATGAATCTCGGTTTCGAAACCAATTTTACGGAGTCACATATTGGGTCATATTGCGAAAATCTTAAAAATCCGGATGAGTTGGTACATCCATTTAAATCTTTACCAATTGACGGCTTTGTCTAATTGACTCTATACTAAAATTAACCTTTCAAAATCCTGTCGGCATTTATGTCGGTCTTTTTCCTAAAAACTCACCCTTTAAAGTGAAATAAATAAATCAAAATATTAAAAAAGGGTAGAAACGACAAAATTAGGAAAAATTGAAATTCCCGGCGTCGACAGCTTAGCGACTCTGTTGGGGACTATAGAGGGCTTAAGTTGCGTTCAACCTTATTGTTTTCCTTTTATCTTTGTGTTGTGTGAATGATTCGAATATGTGCCTTATATTTTCGATTGCTTTATGTAAAGTGCTTCGCACAATGTCATCATATGCATGCGGTGAGGGACGATGAATGTATGCGAATGTATGTTGTATGATTCTTCCTCTAGGAGGCGAACCCGTCGGTTATTGATTACTGGACTCAAGGGGGCGTTCCCTCGCGAGGCTCAGGAAAGGCACCACTCAGATCCGCTTCAATTGAAAGATCGGATTCATTCCCATCAAGTAATTTGCGAAGATCTGGGGACCTTCATGCCAAAAAGCCCGCTAGAGTAACTCTAAGGTAGGTCAGCCTCAGATAAACCCAACGTTACGGAAAATCTCTTCATACCTTGTTATTCCTCATATGTAAAATGTCATCTGCATTCAATTTAATCACTCCACCTTCTTATCCTGTCATTAAAACAAACTACTAACCATTTGTTTTGCAGGAAAAGATTAAAAAAAACCCTTTTAACACTGCTTTAGCATACATACAACCTTACGTATCCTCGATAGTAAACTATTGCCTTGTTTTATTCCCAAGATTGGTCCTCGAACAAGACTCCGAGCTCGTAAGGTCCGAACACTACATCTTAAAATGGCTGAAGCTTCTTCCTCAGATTTTATCCTTGTTTCTCGAAAAGAGTTCGAGAGTTTCAAAAAGAATATAGCTGAGATAACCAGTTTGTTGAAAGTGTAATGTAAATGAACTAAAACTCAAACTGATCTAGGAGACAACCAAAGCAAAGGCACACAGATTCCAGCCTCTGTGTTCCAATTCGGCAAGAAGGGTACCCAGGGTTCTGAGAATCAAACAAGGATTATAGTCGACATCCCAGATGATAAGTAAGATACGGGGATCAAAAAGAATCTGAAACAAATGGAAGATGCCATTAGATCTATAAAGAGAGCAGGAAATTTTGGAAGTGTAATATTCTGACCTATGCATTTTCCCTGGGGCCAGATATCCTAATAAATTTCAAGTACCAGACTTTGAAAAATATAATAGAATAGGTGACCTTTACACTCACCTGAAAATGTATATCGGAGAAATCGGATCCTATGCTGAAGAGGAAAGCCTTAGAATGTAACTTTTTCAAAAGAGCTTGACCAGAGAAGCAAGAACCTGGTATGCCCGGCTTGACAACTCCAAAATCCACAGATGGGAGGAACTTGCCCACGCTTTCTTAAACCAGTACAGTTTCCAGACCCAGATGGCTCCCGATAGATATTAGATGACTAAAATCAAAAAACAGTCCAACTAGTCCTTTCGAGATTACGCTCAGAGATGGAGGTGATTGGCAGCCCAAGTAAGCCCACCGATGGAGGAGAACGAAATGGTGATGACCTTTATTGATATTCAAGAAACTCCATACTATGAGAGGGTATTAGCCGGTATTGGTAAACCGTTCTCCGAGATGATAAAACAGAGTGAAATGGCGGAGATGGGGTTAAGGGCCGGAAAGATTAAAGACGTTACCGCTTTGGAAGCCGTGGCAGAGCATATCCAATCGGGTAATTACGGAGCTGCACCCAAAAGGGGCCATAAAAAGAAAGAAGAGGACGTTTCCCTAATATTGCAAGGACAATCCCGAAGAAATGACAATGTTCCGTCCATTCAAATGCAAGGCAGCTACCATCGGCCGCAACAACCGGTATTCCATTAAAACCAAATCCCACAGAAAAATGTTGAAGAAAGACGTAGACGAGAGTTCACTCCCCTCAATGATTCCTTAGAGAATATATTAACCTTATTGTTGGCTCAAAAGAAGATTACCAAACTTGCCTTACCAGCTGATCCCAAAGGGAAGAGATATGATCCCAATAAAAGATGTGCTTACCACTCAGGTTCCCCCGGTCATGATACCCAAGAGTGGTGGTCACTGAAGCACAATATTCAAAACCTGATAGAGAGCGGGGACATTGTGGTAACTCCGCCTGAGCAACCAAACGTTCATAACAACCCTCTCCCTCAACACAATGCCAAAAGGGGTTCATATGATTAGCTCTGAAAAATTTGGAAACCACAAATATCTAAGGAGAATAGGAGAATACTATCTGCAATCCAGGACAAACACTTTCATAAAGGAATATCCAGAAAATAGTTGTACAATGGAGCAAGAATTAGCAAAGGTCAGCATTCAACTGGGGCAATTAGCCGAACTCGTCGTAGATCAACACCAACTTACGCGTAGATGATCGCTCAAATCTCCAAAGCTTAATCTACCTCAATTCCTCCCAAAGACATCTCCCTCACTATGGAGGATCAAGCCATGCTTCAAGAACAAGGAAAATGGGCAAATAAGATAGCCAATGAGGCCAGACTATGGAGCAAAGAAAAGATGTGTCACGAGTTAGCTATGAATCGAAGGTTCACTCCTTTGGGACAATCTAAGGAAGAAACATTGCATCTGTTGATAAGCAAGAGGAAAGTTATTGAACTCTTACCACCTATAAGCCCTCGGTCGAAGAGATATGATCCTACAAAGTTTTGCCTGTTTCATTCAAATTCACCTGGTTATGCCATAGAGGAGTGTTGGGCCCTCCAACATAAGATTCAGTACTTCATTGAAGCAGAAGAGTTACGAATAGTAAGCAATGTCAAAATCCTCACTGTTGAAGGAAATATCATGGAAACGAAGGGTTTACCATACCCATCGGAAACAGAAAGTTCAGATGAAATCGTGGCCATGATCACCTACTTGGAAGGCGCAAGAACCAAACCCCTAATGGTCCAGGGAGCAGCAGGAGGATCCGAGAAAATCCTTGAGCCCCTTGTGTTGACATCAAGACCCTAATATTCTATAACCAGCTTGAAGTTAGTACCCTGGAATTACGGAGGTGGAATGGGAAAAACGTCCGAATGCACCGCTGTATGGTCCTGAAACAATCCAAAGCCTGCAGCAAAACCCATGGGGAAATAACCGAAGAAAAGGCAATCAAGTTTTTCACCAAAATGGGACATAATGAGGCAAGGGTCGTGAAAGCACTTGAAGCGGCCCCAACTCAAATCTCCACACTGGACTTGGTGTTAACATCCGAAGATCATTAGAAGGTATTGATCAAAATCCTGGGAGAGGCACACCTTCCAAAGACTGTGGATACAGAAAGATTTAGCCACTTGATCACTCATGTCCTTGACAGTAACGTAATCTCCTTCACCGATGATGACATTCCAACAGAAGGAACCGGCCATCGCAAGCCCTTGCATATCGTAGTGATCTCTTCAGGATATGTCTTAGGCGGCGTATTGATAGACGAAGGGTCCACCCTGAATATTTGTCCATATGATACTTTGGAAAGGATGAAAGTCAATCCCGATCGCATCTGAAGTAGCCACATAGTAGTAAGGGCATTTGACGGATCAAGGAGAGATACTGTCGGAGAAATTGAGCTCCCTATGGAAATCGGTCCATACACTTTCAACATCTCATTCTAAGTATTAAATATCACCACTGGGTATAATCTTTTGCTAGGACGACCATGGATCCACATGGCCAGGGCAGTTCCCTCCACTCTACACTAGTAAGTGAAGTACATCATTAATGATAATCTAGTGACCATATCAGCTGAACCTGAATACCCTTCCCATATGCACGAAGATATTCCCTTAATCGGATTGGACGAAGGGGTTGAGCCTGCCAGCTTCCAGGCTTTCGAAATCAATAACACCCAATACCGTCCCATAGGTTCCTGCTCTCAAACCAAAAGTATCTCCCGAAGTGATGGCAGTAGCTCAAGAGATGACCACCCGTCAGTTCCAGCCAGGTCAAGGTTTGGGAAAAGATGGTAAAGGAATTAAAGATCCAATCCAAGTACCCACTCGATTGGGAAAAGCAGGGCTAGGTTACTCTGGTGGTCTCTAACGAAGGAATCCTTACAAGAAAGTTCCACCTCAGCTAGCAACCATTTTAATGCCAAGATTCAACATCTCTATTTCTAAGGACCCGATAAAGAAGATCCCTGCACATATATCTGGCTTATTAATACCCAAAACAAGTGGCTTAGTTGAAGAGACAGTGGAGGATGAAGACATCCTGATCTCAACCAAGGAACAAAAAGCGAAGAATGTACAATTTCTGCAAGAAATACAACATCAATTTGAAAAGAAGTTCCATCTCTCCTATTTCAAGGAGGAGGAAAAGGAGACGATAACGACATCAATCATACCTCCAATCAAGAGATCACCCCTTTCATCGATTGGACTAAGGTGGACATCCCCAATGAGCAAGGTGGCCCAAAAAATGAGCAGATATTAGCTATCATTGAAGACGTCACCCATCAAAACATTGCTTCCATCGTAGCAGTAAATGATGGCGTGACTAGCAATAACTGGATCATCGAGCCACAGATAGTCCGCAAAGGGTAAAAAACGTGAGATCAGTCGTGGCACTCCACGGAACATAGGATGATATTACCTTTACTTTAAAATTTTCCTTTCTGCACTTTTATGTTATGATCGTTTTATCTAAGGGAAACTTGTGTATGGCAAGACAGTTGTTATATAATGAGCATTTTCGTGTTTTTGTCAAATGTCCCAATTTGAATGATTTTAGCCCTATTGATGATTGGCCAAATCCGGAAGATGATTACGATTTTGATATGGAGCTGGATTTCGATTTGATAGGGATCGAGCAAGAGGAGGTGGATGACGAAGAAGTGCCCGAGTAGATCAAAGGATGGGTCGAAGACAAACCCAAATCTAACTTCGAGCAAACTACCACCATCAACATTGGAACCCTTAAAAACCCCCAAAAAGCTCCAGATAGGATCAGACCTCACACCTAACCAGAATACAAAAATTACCCAACTTTTAGCCTAATACGAAGATGTGTTCGTTTGGTCACATGAAGACATGATTGGACTGTCCACTGATATAGTCGTTCATCGATTGCCAATAAAGATGGATTCAAGCTCGTCAAACAGAAATTAAGAAAGCTAAAGCCTGAATGGAGCTTAAAAGTCAAAGAAGAAATTGTCAAGCAATTTAGGGCTGGAATAATCATGGTATCTACATACCCTGAGTGGCTGTCTAATGTGGTCCCTGTACCAAAGCCAGGTGGAAAATTCCGAGTATGTGTGGATTACTGAGATCTAAACAAGGTCAGCCTTAAAGACGACTTCTCCGTGCCATTTATCCACATTTTAATAGATAATACTACGCAATTCGACATGTATTCGTTCGTTGACTATTTTGCCGGATATCACCAGATCATGGTCGCCGATGAAGATAGAGAAAAATGGCTTTCATCACCCCATGGGGCACATTCTGTTATAGACGTTTATCTTTTGGCCTTACCAATGCCGGTGCTACCTATCAGAGGGCAATGATGGCGTTGTTTCATGATATGATGCATAAAGAAATTGAGGTCTACGTAGACGACATCATTGTGAAATCAAAAAAGGAAGAAAATCACACAGTCCACCTGCGGAAGTTGTTCGATCGGTTGCGTAAGTACAATCTGAAGTTGAATCCTACCAAATGTGCCTTTGGCGTTAAGTTAGGAAAATTATTGGGATTTCTTGTCAGCAATCGGGGTATTGAGATAGACCTCGCCAAGATAAAGGCTATTACTGAAATGTCGGCACCACAAACTGAAAAAGAGATACAGGGGTTTCTAGGAAGGATCAATTTCATCAGTCGATTTATATCACAGTTAACAACAACCTATGAGTCAATCTTTAAGTTGTTAAGGAAGAGCTCCTCCGAAAAATGGAATGAAGAGTGCCAAGAAGCTTTTCGTACTATCAAACAACAACTAATAAAAGCACCGGTCCTGGTACTCCCGAGAGAGGGAGTTCCTCTATTCATATATATCTCTGTTACCCTCCACGCTATGGGATGCATGATAGGACAAAAGGACGACTTGGGCAAAGAAAGAGCCATATATTATTTGAGCAAAAGGTTCAGCAGTTGTGAATAGAATTATACGTTAATCGAGAAACCTGTTGTGCATTAGTGTGGGCCGTTATGAGGCTGCAACATTACCTCCATGGCCGCACACCATATCTGATCTCTCGTATGGATCCCTTGAAGTACATTTTCGATCGACCTATGCTAAATTGCCGACTGTCAAGATGGCAGCTGATACTCTAACAATTCGACATCGTCTACATAACACAGAAATCAATCAAAGGCCAATGAATTGCTGATCAACTCTCTGAGGCACCCACGAGAGGATTCGAACCATTGGAGACATACTTTCCCAACGAACGTGTGATGGTCGTCCAACCAGCAAGACGTGAAAACGAGGGCCAATTTTGGAGGTTATATTTTGATGGCGCCATGAACATGGAAGGATCTGGGGCTGGGGTAGGGGCAATCCTCATATCCATCACCGAGGAACAATACCCCACAACCAGAAGCTACTATTTGGTAATTCCAACATTACAGCCGAATATGAAGGATGCATTTTGGGATTAGAAATGACCCGCAAAATGGGAGTCAAGCGACTAGCCGTGTTTAGAGATTCCGAATTGGTCGTTCAACAATCTATGGGAACATACGATACCAAGGAACTGCACTTACTCCCATATCATCGACACGTCATCAGATTGGCAAGAGAATTTGAAGATGTCGCTTTTAAACATATTCCCCGGAACAGGAATGATTTTGCAGACTCCTTGGCTACACTAGCGGCATTGATACATGTGTCCAAAAGGAAAGAGACCCCCATCATATTTGCAATCCAACACAATCCTACCTATCGACATTATGTTGGGGAGATTTCAGGTGAGATACCCTAGCTCGCACGACTATGGTACCACCATATTCGAAAATATCTGCGAGACGGATCTATCCCAACCGGGGCAACCCGAACTAAAAGGCAGTGAATCCAAAAGATGGTACTGAAGTTCTATCTAAGCGGGGATACCTTGTACAAAAAAGACATCGGCTTGGGGTTCTTAAGATGTTTGGATAAGGATCAAGCCTAGAGGCTGATGGACAAAATACACGGTGGAATATGTGGACCACACATAAGTGGCCCTCTTCTTGTCAAGAAGATCATAAGGACAGGACACTATTGGTTATCACTTAAAGCAGACTGCGACAATCATATCAAGCGATGTCATTAGTGCCAAATACATGCTAATGCCATCCACGCGCCGCGCTACGAGCTGCATTACATGACTACACCCTGACATTTCTCTATGTGGGGGATGGATGTGATTGGCCCAATTGAACCCAAAGTAAACAATAGACATCGGTTCATATTCACTATGATCGATTATTTCACCAAATGGATAGAAGCTGCTACGTCTTTCCCTAACGCGACAAAAGAAGTGATTACCGGTTTCATCCGAAACAACGTCATATGTCGATAAGGACAACCAAAAATTTTAGTATCAGATAATGTCAAAAATCTTAACAATGCAATGATGGAAGGATTGTGTAAAAAGTTCAAAATTAAGCACCTCAATTCAGTCATTTACCGACCAAAGATGAACGGGGCTGTCGAAGTGGTCAACAAGAATATTAAAAAAATTAGGGAGAAAATGACGACAAACCATCGAGAATGGCCAGAGTTACTACTTCTCACCCTACTTGCTTACCGAACATCAACTCACACATCGACAGGGCAACCCCATACTCTCTGGTCTATAGCATGAAGGATGTATTTCCAATAACAGTCGAAATGGCATCCCTCAGAACATTATTGGACGCCCAAATTGATGAAAACTAGTGGATACAAGATCGATACGACCAGTTAGCTTTGATAGATGAGAAAAGAATGGCCACTATTTTCCACGGGTAGCTATATCAGCAGCACATCTCCAAATCCTATAATAAAAAGGTGCGATCCCGAGAATTCAAAAAGAATGATTTGGTGTTAAAGAAGGTCATTCCTTCCTAAAACGAAGCCAGAGGAAAATTCGCACCGAGTTGGGAAGGACCATTCGTGGTTAAGACGGTGTTGTCAAAAGGAGCTTTGATACTGCAAGAAATGGACGGTGAGGAATTCCCTCAACCTCTCAACACAGATTCTGTGAAGCGATATTATGCCTAAAAAAATCATCATCAATCTCAAAGATAGGTCCACCGTGAACTACGTAAGACTTGATCTCCTTTCATAGGAGTACGTAGGCAGCCAGTTGTGGTGCAGTCTAATCCTTATAAGGATCCTCAAAAACCCGTCAATGATTCAACAAGTCAGCAATCGCAAGTCAATCGTCTACGACGCATTTTAACCCCAATGAAAAATCGAACATCTCCTCGACCGACAGTCAATCATGACATCTTTATCAGTGGACTGCCTAATTTGTCTAATGATAAACCAAGTAGCCATCTAAACACGACTCTAAACCGGATATAAACCTCCCCCCAAACCAAGACCATCCGAATAAATCAAAACCATAACATCCCATTAGCCCAATTCAACGACCCACTCTAAGGGAACCCTACTGCATTTAGGCATCATCCATGAAAACCCCTCGCTATCACGGTCGTAATCATTCAAAAGAAGCGACAAATCAAACAAGGGGGGAGATGCATCAAAAAGGGAAGTCAAAGCAAAAAAGTGTAAATTCTCTGTATATAATTAGCTGTTTGATATACATTAAGTTTTTAAGATAAATGATAAATGACATAGTTTGTGCAGAGAAATGAATGCAATATACGCTACAAGTCTGACATCAGGAAAGCCAAAAGGGAAATACAAGCTGTCACCTCTGGAGTCTCAAGGACGGAACGAAACTCCCTATTTGCCATCTCAACCCGCCTCAATAAAGCCAATGCAATGTGAATACAATCTTGGTCATCTAAAACTCGGCGAGCTTGACCGACAATCTCCTTCGCGTAGCCTCGATAAGCATCCCTCTTAGAGAAAGCGACATCTCTATCAACCAAAGCAGCGTCTCTCTCAGCATAAGCAGTATCCCTACCAGCCACCGCTGTCATCATGATGGCTCGAGCCTGATCTTGCTCAAAAGTAATGTTGCGAATGCGACTCTCTAGAGATGATCTCAGCGTAGATATAGGTGCGTGGGAAAAAGGGGTGCATCTCCAGCCAATGCCTCCATAAATCCAACAAATAACTCATCCTCCGATGGCTCTAAACGGTCATCCTCTGAGTCCTCCATGGGCTCCTCCCCCAATGAACTATCCTCAGCATCTGTAGTATTAGGCATCAGATCGACCTCCAACCAAGCCAAATACTCAGAAGAACAACCAGGGGACTGTCTCGAAACTTTGCCATCGTATTATGAGCCCAAAAACAATATACTCTGGCCAAGTCACTCTCGGTGGACGACATGATGGGGAAAAGATACTCCTCGACACCATCAAATGAATGAAGATCCTACATCTGGTCAAACTGTCCCATCACGACCAAAGGATGGTAAGTGGTGACACCCCTCAAGCCAGCCAAAGGAAGAAAGTCAAAATGAGCAACGTGAGTGATGACGCTAAAAGGTGAACAATACCTGGAATACATCAATATCAATAATGACGCCTCAATCGACTCAAGGAAAGACGCCCAGGATGCCTGATCAATGCAAAAAGATGGACGAAAAGAGTGTCCCATAGCTATGCATTGCCCGAAGCAAAAACTGTGCCTACGAAAAATGTCGATCGGTCTCAGATGCGTCATGAACCAAACATACAGTAGGACAAAATTGCTACGAAACTCCCCATCTGAAAAGGTCTGACATTAAGTGGCAGATATATATGTCTCAGCGAGAATCAAAGGCAAAATGGTCTGATCCTTATGAAGTGCCCTAACTACCATAGCAACACCCACATCCATGTGGTCTCTGTAAATAGGTATATACAACTATGAGATCATACACATCATAAGGGCATCACCCCTAACTACTCTCGATTTATCTTTTGAAATGATAAAATCATCCCGAAAAGCAGCAAAACTATCGGAAGAGCCGAATCGATCGATCAGAAAATCCAATGTTATAATATGTCCAACAATAATCTCTGACATAACCACCGATCGTTGTAAACCAGTAGCGATCATAAACTGACGACGCATATGACCCACCTGAACCCGGGCACAGGGGCCCGTTAAAAGTAAACCTGTAATCCGAGCATACTCCTCAAGAGTCGGAGACATCTCCAAAGACCCAAATCTGAAAACATGATGAGCCAAAATCCAGTGATTAATCATGGCCTCAATAAAGCCCTCCGACACCTGAAATGATAAGAACGACAATGAATGCCTCAGCAACCTACCAACGGTCGAACGATCCTCAACCAACAAATCATCAAACCAGTCCCTCAGTCGGGAAGCAATACTACCAGTAGAATGATGAACCAAACGAACGACTGAAGAAGAGGCCATCTATAAAAACAGTATCAAAAGACTACATAGGGATTAATTCTACGCAGTTTATATAATAAGCATGCATCACGATAGTTAAATAAACATAAATGTATATTAACATTAAACGGCGAATCATACATCATTTTTTACGTATACAATGCATGAAAACATGAAAATAAAGTATATACAGGGAAAGGGGTATAAATTGCCCAACAACTAATACAAATTTACTAAACGAAGTCTAAATCATCGACAAAAGCAGTATCATCGTTAAATCGGTCAACTCTAGCCAAATCCTCCTGACTCAGAGCCTCCAGATCAAAGTTTAGATCAGGGCAATAAAAAGGCGGGATATCTCCTCTAGGGATGTCAGTAGTGCCAGGACCAGCCGTCGAACCAGTGCCCAATCTAGTTGGGTCACATGTATAAAACTCTGATGGATCCCTACCCAACTGACGAATAATGAAGCTCAGATGATCCACCTGATGAGTCAGACTAGTAATCTTAGGCTCATGAATACAAGACATCCAGTCAGTCATCACCACTAATTCAGGCATGAGATCTCCCAAGAAATGTGTATCTCGGGTCTGAGCACCAATAGTATTGGGCCTCCACTAGGTAGTGAAAGCCTCTGAGCTGTTGGGCCCATAGGATAACAGGAAGTCGTCCAGCCCATCAAGTGAAACCTCTAAAATCTGTGTATCTACTGGCCACGACCTCCAAGGAAGAGGATGAAATGGGATGCGGATCTCCCCTAAAACACATCAAAATGCCCGCTCCCCCAAGTAAAGCTCCTAACCTCCAAGAGTCAAGAATGGTATACGATGAGTGGATAAGGCAAACTTTGGACCAATGGGGAAACCCCCCCCCCCCCCTCAAAACCTACAGATAAATGCTAAGCTATCTACGGAACCCATATCACCTCTGCAGCGGTAATCAGCTAAAGCTAGAGTCGACAATAAGTAAAACTGTCTAACACAAGGACCTCCTCCAGAGTGGTATGATGTCATCGATGACCTCGAGGATAGGTGTCCTAACCAAAAATGGTGATCGGACGAAGGCATGAGAACCTTTCGTAAGACCAGAACTGAAAGGAAGCAATAACAACTACATCAATCTAGATGATTTAAACAAATTAAAATAGGAAAAACAGAGAAACTAAAAGAGGTCTACCAGGAGGAAGTGGAAGAAGCCCACCTAAGCATCAGTTTGTCCCTCCGAACGGAGACGTATGTCCTAGAGAAAATATGCAAAAGTGAATGACGAGGATTAAACCCCTCGCTCTACGATAAACTATCGGTGTTGCAGATCGACTCTTTTGGGATGATCTTAGAAAAAGCTATAATGGCAAAGGAAGGATATAAAACATTAAGCCAATACAGTTAGGGTGGACATATTAAGGCAGAAGAGGAAAAAGATAAAGCTAAGGGAAGCCAGAAACGGATCAGAAATGATCATTCTGAAGAGAAACAAGGTGAGTTAAAGAAAACAACTGGGGGTTGCGAGAACTGCGATTTCTGGTGGGAGGCGAACCAAAATAGGATTAATACCATGGGAACGATTCAAAGAGGTGTTTTTCGAGAATTACTTCCCCGCGAGCATGCAGAATCACATGAAAATGCGATTTTTGGAATTAAAGTAAGAGGAGATGACGATACCTCAGTATGCTGCAAAGTTTAATGAGCTGGCAAGGTTTGCATCCCATCAAGTTGTCACTGAAGAGAGAAAGACAAGAAGGTTTGAACAAGGTCTCGAGTCGTGGTTGTACAGTAGATTGTTAGTGCTGCAAACAAATAACTTTGCTACTCTACTGGAGAAAGATATAATCGCTGAGGGTAGAAGTGAAGCCCTGATGAAGTTCAATAATGAGAAGAAGAAGAAGAACGAGGGAGGCAACCGAGGTGAAGGAAGCAGCAAAGGTTCTAACAAGAGAAAGTGGAGCAGCAACTACAACAATAACAATAACAACTGCCCAATGAGTTTTGGGAGTAAATCGGGAGATGAAAAGAAGAGATCAGAGGCATGCAAAGATTGTGGAAAGAACCATTCAGGCGCATACTTAAAACGAAAGAACGTGTGTTTCAACTGCGGACAAGAGGGGCATATCTCTCCTAATTGCCCCACTCCAAAGAAGAATGGATGCTTCAACTGTGGAGCACGAGATCATCAGGTGCGGAATTGCCCGAGGAAGAGTTCAAGTGGAGGAAATGGAGGTAGGGGAAACATGGGTGGCAATCTCACAATCGCTGGACATCTAAGAATAGACCAACAACTAGGACTTTCAACATGACTATTCAGGATGCGGTCGCATCAAAGGATGTTATTTTAGGTATCATTCCAATCAATGATATAAATGCATATGTATTATTTGATTCGGGTGCTACTTGTTCCTTCGTCTCATATGAATTCGCACAATGATTAAACTTATCCCAAGAAGAGTTAGAATATCCTATGAACATAGAAGTTGCGAATAAGGAAGTAATTTCTATTAGTCATATTCATAGGAATTGTTGTGTAGATATAAGGGGGCATAAGTTGCCTCTGGATTTAATTCCAATTCACTTAGGAAAATTTGATGTAATTTTAGGAATGGATTGGTTGTATAGTCATAGGGTAATGATAGATTGCGAGAGGAAATGTGTAAACCTTCAGACCACGAACCAGTCTAAGGTAGTGTTCTATGGTAGTAAATCACCTAGACACTCTAGTTGTCTGACGATGATGCAAGCTAAGAAGTTATTAAGGAAAGGATGTGTTGGTTATCTAGCCCATATTGTTGATACCCAGTAAGTGGGAGTAGAGATGGGGCAGATACCTGTAGTGAGAGAGTTTGCGGATGTGTTTTTAAAGAATTTGCTAGGTCTTCCGCTAGATAGGGAAATAGAATTTGTCATAGACATAGTATCGGGAACGACACCAGTTTCGAAAGCTCCGTATAGAATGTCGTCAGTAGAGATGAATGAGTTAATGGTTCAACTACAAGAGTTGTTGGACAAGAAGTATATCCAACGAGTGTGTCTTCTTGGGGAGCACCAATTTTATTTGTGAAAAAGAAAGATGGATCGTTAAGACTTTGTATCGACTATCGGGAGTTGAACAAAGTGACGATCAAAAACAAGTACCCACTACCTAGGATAGATGATCTGTTTGATCAATTGAAGGGAGCGAAACATTTTTCAAAAATTAATTTGAGAACGGGATATCACCAGCTGAAGGTGAAAAAGGAAGATGTACCTAAGATAACAATCAGGACTCGTTATGGCTACTACGAGTTCCTGGTGATGTCATTTGGTTTAACAAATGCTCCGACAACATTTATAGACATGATGAACCGAGTGTTCAAGCAATACTTGGATAAATTCGTAGTTATGTTCATCGATGATATACTGGTCTACTCTAAGACGCAGGAGGATCATGCTGAACATTTAAGGGTGGTGTTGGAGGTGTTAAGGAAGGATAAGTTGTACGCAAAATTTTTGAAGTGTGAAGATATTACAGAAGATTCATTCAGGATTTCTCGAAAATAGCAAGAACTCTGACTAATTTAACAAGGAAGTCGATAAAATTTGTTTAGACGGAGAAGTGTGATGAGAGTTTTCAGGAACTAAAGAAAAGGTTGAGTGAAGCGTCAGTGTTATTTTTACCAGACGATACGGGAGATTTTGTGATTTACAATGATGTGTCGCACAAAGGACTTGGTTGTGTGCTAATACAACACAGTAAAGTTATTGCGTATGCATCGCGACAATTGAAAGACTACGAAAAGGATATCCTACCCATGACCTGGAATTGGTGGCGGTAGTATTTGTGTAAGACCCCGACTTTATGAAATAAAAGTTTATTATTTTCTTTAGGATTATTGTTTTAAACAGTAAGGTGTTTAATTGATAAAATGATAGTTAAAGGTGTTATATGCAAATTATTTGATAAACAGTATGTCGGGAAATACTTTTTTTGTCGGAGAATATTATATTTGGTAACGTACGACGACGCCGAAATAACAAGATATTGGTGGACCCCACAACAACTAAATTGTCGGATACGAAAAACGATAATATTAATATTTTTGTACAAATTGTCAACGGTGGTGGGCCTTATAACGACTAATTGTCGGATACTAAAAACGACAATATTTTGTCAACAGTATTATCATCTGCAACTGTTGAAATACCCGATAATAAAAAGAATAGTAAAATGCGTTATTCCACAGTAGTAGGCGATATTCACAGTAGCACACGGTGTTGCACAATATTTTATATTATTGATTCAATAATTGATAAAATAGCAATTGCACAGTATTTTGATTCAATAATTGTTACAGTCGTATCTGTATAGTACTTTTTATTATTTGTCACGATATTATAACTCATATTATTTGATATGATATTTTAGCATTATTAACAATGTCTAGAAATTATGTCAAGGAAATAGGTTATTTAATTGTGCGCCGTTTAAACGGAAGGCCCTTTTTTTCTTGGGAATGATCTGGTTGTCAATATTATAAGTCTATAATATTAATGGTGAATAATTGTTGAAAGTCTGAAATAGTGTTGATTAAAAATACGTGAAGCGTTTGTTGTAAATTAACTTATATTTCTGTCGGGCCCACACTTTATTCCGTAGGATCCACAACAATTTGATCGATGGGACCCATAATTTATTTTCATAGAATAATTTCTTCAGATTTTGTTTCTTCCTTGGGATCCACAGGTCATTCAATAGTGACTTATCGTCAGTAAATATTTAATTCAGTTTTTATTTTACCTTAGGGTTAAAAACCTAAGAGCAAATATATTCTAAAAATATACTAAGGTATAAAGTATATTAAAAGAATATGTCAAGGGTATAAATGTAATAAGCCAAGAAAAATTAGGAAAAAGATCAAAATGCCATCACATTGATTTTTCTATAAATAGGAAGGATTATCTTAAGAAAATTCATAACTTTCTTTCTTATACTTTCTCTTTCTCTCTAAATTTCTTAAGTACTCTAAGTATGCTAGGCTATTTTGAGTATTTGTGAGAATACTAGTATTATTCAAAGTTAATAAACTTAATAGAAAACAACATCCAGTCACTTGTTAACTAAGGTAGGGGATATCATTTATTTCATACTCTTATTTAATATCATTTGCTTTCGTAAGTGATATTATTTTACTTCATACTCATAAGGGTTGTTATTCATTCCGTATTAATTTATGAGAATAACATGTACGTACGGTTTACCGTGCCTAGTGAATAACCCTTCGTATTCATTCCTTATTAATATATAGGAATAACCTGTCCGTGCGGATTGACGCATGCCTGGTGAATAACCATTCGTATTCATTCCTTATTAATTTGTGGGAATAACTTGTTCGTGCGGATTGACGCATGCTTGGTGAATAACTATTCGTATTCATTCTTTATTAAGTTGTGAAAATAATCTGTCTACGCGGACGACCGCATGACGAGTGAAAATCTATTTGCAGTTTTGTATATTCTTTCATACTCGTATAGAATATCATTTCTTTTTTACTCTTCAAGGGATATCATTTTCTTTCATATTTCTCTATTTATGATAAGAAATTATTCTTTGTTTCCAAAACCTAATTATTAAATGATGAAAATCCCTGAAATTAGTAGAATATCCTTAATAGTTTGTTATCCATCTAATATCTTTTTACCTGAATCTTTCTATTTCGTTTTACACGTTATAGTTGAATCGTGAACTTTATTTTATTCTTGAATATCATTCTTGAATTTGACTCCACAATTTGATCATTGTGTTGGCAATTTGGACAATCTTCGACACTGGATAAATTAAATTATAAATCTTTATATTTATTCTTATATTTAATCTCACTATATTTATTTTATATCATTGTTATCATCTTCATACTTAAATTGTGGTGATAGTTCTCTTTGGCCCGTAGTGCAAAGATGAACTGGCGTGACATGATTTTGACTAAACTGTGTATTGGTATAATCATGACTTTTAGTGTTACGGACAAAGACTTGTAGTGAAAATTTTCTTTGGTCGTAGTGCAAAGATAAACTGGCGTTTGACATGATCATGACCGGTAGTGTTATAAGTAAATATCTTTCACACATAGTGCAAAGAGAGGTTGTTGAACATAAATTGTTGATTTGGATGATCATAAACAGAAAGTGTTGATTAGTGTTACAAGGATAAAATATTGGTGGTGAACTTTTAACTTGTAGAAGATGGTAGATATTATAATTTACTCGACTCTTCTAATGGATTGTTCATTTCGCTACAGTTGTTGTTGTTGTTGAAACAATTATAATATCTTTAAATCTCTGATTTATTATTGTTGAAGGTTAAAGACAATTTTATTCTTCATTATCTTAGTCATGATATTTTTTATTGGGCTATTTGTGCTCACCCTTTTTCTTTTTGTTCCATTGTTCTCCTTAGAAAATGAGAGTGTAACGGGGATTAGACGGAAAATGGAGTGATGGTGCGAGACAGTAGAAGTATATCTCAATACATTATTATTAGTGTGACAATAAGTGTATTGAGAACTTAAGTTGTATTTGTATTGTGTTGTCATATTTTGCACAACACTTATTAGTTGTAAATGGAAAAATTCGTATTTTTATTTGTATTTTGTAGAATGTTATTGGCGACTCAAAATGGGTTATGTGGACCTATTTTGGGGGCGTCGCAGTTGGTATCCAAACTTAGGGTTATGATCTCTGGTAGAGATCTGAGATTAGAACTAGGAAGGGAGATACGAGTAAAATTCTTAGCTAGTGTGTCCTACCTAAGCTATTTTATTATTTAAGTAATTAGTTTCGTTGTAGGGACAAGATGTGGCATGTCTATTTCTTTAACTAATCTTTGTTTTGTGATCACATTTCAGAATGGCATCTCAAAACCAAGAGATTCACTATGAGACAATTGTCGTTGAGAATCAGGAAGCTATAAATAATATTAGTGCAAACTCAAAAAATCATGATGTTAATCATGATGTTAACAACAGGATGAATGATGAATTTTTTAGGAACTTCATGCAATTCATACATAACCAAGCAAGAAGAGCTCCTATCTATAATACTGGTGGAAATGTTGGTAATGTACGAATGGTTACTGCCAAACAGTTCAAAGAGTTGGGACCACCTGAATTTCTTGACAAGTCGGACCCACTCAAGGTAGAGGTGTGGCTCAAATAATTGACAAAGATATTTGATGTACTGTATTGCACTGACGAACAAAAGGTCCCTTTCGCTACCTTTATGCTGCGAGGAGAAGCGAAATCATTGGTGGGAATCCGTGAAACGTACCCGTCACTCGGCACTGAGATGTCATGGGTAGAGTTCCAAAAATTATTTAACAATAAGTATTTTCCAAAGAGTATTCGCCATATGAATGAGGTGGAATTCATCAAAATGAAGCAGAACAACGTGACAGTATCGCAGTACGAAGTCAAGTTTGTCGAGCTGTCTCGATTTACGTCCCATTTGGTAGACACTGAGGAACGGATGACGCGAATATTTTTACGAGGTTTGAAACCAGAAATTCGTCAATATATCATTTCTTATAAAATTTGTCTACATTCGGATGCCGTGGACAAGGCTCAATTAGTGGAGTAAGAGAAAGAAATACTATAACCAGGAAGCAACATCCAACAGTGAGAGAAATTACGATAATAATCGTAATGGTGGTAACAATCATCGAAATAATGATAACCAGCGAGGAGAGAATCACCATGCCGAAAATAGTAACCACTTCGGTGGTAATCCTGACCAGATAACAGGAGTGAGTCAAGTGACAATAATTTTAAGAAGAGGAGATTCAACAACCACCTTGGAAAGGCACCAGCATCAGCACCAGTACCAGTTTTGAGGGGAAGAGAACAACCACCGGTCAGATATTTCAGATGAGAAAAAGAGGGACACATCAGTCCAAATTGTACACAACCGCCATCCTAGGTGTGTTACAATTATGGAAAAGAAGGCCACATAGCTCGATTTTATCATGTAGCAAAATCAAGTCCAGCTGTAATGATGACACCAAAGGCGGTCACGGACAAGTCAAAGTTTATGGTACAGGGGAGAGCTTTTGTCATGACATCCCAAAAAATACAGAACCCGAACGAGGTTATCACGGGTAAACTACTTATTAACTTTTGTGAAGTCTATGCCTTACTAGATACTGGTTCTACCCACTCTTTTATTTCACCTACATGTGCTTAATGTTTGAACTTGACTCCTAAAAAATTAGATCTTGACTTATCTGTTGAAACACCATTAGCACAAACATTCGTTACATCTACAGTCTATAAATCTTATTTTGTTCAAATCGGCACCCTCACTTACCTGTTGATCTTATCTCCTTGGACATGCATGAATTTGATGTGATTTTAGGAATTGATTAGTTAACTACTCATCATGCTAAAATTGATTTCTTTCGTAAGGTCATTAGTTTTCATATTCCTAATCAACCTGTTATGCAAACTCAAGCGACCAAACCATTGAAATTAATAACCGTCATTTCTAGTCATAAAGTCATTCGTTTATTAAAAAATGGATGTCAAGCTTTCTTAGCCCATGTAACTGATTTAAACAAAAGTACGTCAGATTTGAATAGTATTTTTGCTGTTAATGAGTTCCCTGACGTATTTTCTGAAGAACTTCCTGGCCTACCCCTAGATCGTGAAATCGAATTTTGTATCAACCTTGAACCTGGTACAAAACTCATTTCTAAAATCCCATATTGAATGGCTCCTATTGAACTTCAGGAGTTAAAAGTCCAACTACAAGAGTTGTTAGACATCGGTTTCATACGTCCGAGTACGTCATCTTGGGGTGCGCCTGTTTTATTCGTAAAGAAGAAAGACGGGAGTTTGAGACTTTGCATTGACTATCGGGAGTTCAACTATGTCACCATCAAAAATAAGTACTTGTTACCTCATATTGATGACCTATTCGATCAGTTACAAGGTGCTCAAATCTTTTCAGAGATCGACCTCCGTTCTGGATATCATCAGTTGAAAGTTAAAGCTAATGACATTCTAAAGACTGCCTTCAAAACACGATACGGGCATTATAAATTCCCAGTCATGTCTTTCGAATTGACTAATGCTCCTGCTGCTTTCATGGATATGATGAACCGAATATGACGTACTCGGACGTATGAAACCGATGTCTAACAACTCTTGTAGTTGGACTTTTAACTCCTGAAGTTCAATAGGAGCCATTCAATATGGGATTTTAGAAATGAGTTTTGTACCAGGTTCAAGGTCGATACAAAATTCGATTTCACGGTCTAGGGGTAGGCCAGTAAGTTCTTCAAAAAATACGTCCGAATATTCAAGGAATATTTAGATCATTTCGTGGTCATCTTTATTGATGACATCCTTATATACTCCAAATGTCATAAAGATCATGAGTAACACTTGAGGCTGATACTCCAAAAGTTTCATGAAAACAAGCTCTATGCCAAGTTGAAGAAATGCGAGTTCTAGCTTGAGGAAGTAACATTCCTTGGTCACGTGGTTTTTAAACAAGGAATCTCGGTTGACCCAGCGAAGATTGAAGCAGTATCAAATTGGGAACAACCTAAGTCAGTAACCGAAGTACGAATCTTTCTGGGCCTAGTTGGTTATTATCGAAAGTTCGTAGAAGGGTTCTCTTGAATAGCCATTCCATTAACTCAGCTGACTCGGAAAAACACAACATTCAAATGGAGCGAAGAATGCGAGAAGAGTTTTCAAGAACTCAAAAGAAGACTAATTTTAGCACCTGTATTGGCAATACCATCAGGATCAGAAGGATTTGTCATCTACAGCGATGCTTTAGGCAAAGGACTAGATTGCGTTCTCATGCAACATGAAAAAGTTATAGCCTATGCGTCTCGGTAACTCAAGGAATATGAGAGAAATTATCCTACTCATGATCTAGAGTTGACAACAGTCGTTTCTCGTTAAAGATCTGGAGACATTACTTGTATGGAGAGAAAGTGGAGATCTATACAGATCATAAAAGTTTCAAATATTTCTTCACCCAGAAGGAACTCAACATGCGACAACAACGTTGACTCGAGCTGTTGAAAGATTACGACCATACCATCTAATACCATCCTCAAAAGACGAATGTAGTAGTTGATGCATTGAGTAGAAGATCATATGCAAGTACGAGTGAGTTACTAAAAACATAAAGGCCCATTTTGGATGATTTATAAAAGATAGAGATAGAATTAAAGACTCCAGGAACCCACGTGCAGATCGCACATATACGAGTAGAACCGGCTTTCATTGATAAAATTAAAGCTGCTCAAGTTACAGACCCAGAATTGGTGAATATGAAGAAGAAGGTACAAGAAGGTGCTATTCCAAAAGCAATAGTCGACGAAGAAGGAATACTGTGAATCAACTCTAGACTGTGCGTTCCTAACGACTCTGACTTGAAATACAAAAACATGATGGAGGCACACAACACACTGTTTGCAATCTACCCTGGAAGTACCAAAAATGTATCGTGATCTTCGACATACATTTTGGTGGAATAATATAAAGAAGGAGATTGCAGAATTTATCTCGAGGTGTTTAACTTGTCAACGAGTCAAGGCAGAGCATCAAGTACCAAGGGATCCATTGCATCTACTTGAGATTCCAGAATGGAAGTGGGAACACATCAACATGGATTTCGTGACGGGTTTTCCCAAAGTTTCTCAAGGCTTAGACGTAATTTGGGTCATTATAGATAGATTGACCAAGGCTGGTCATTTTTTGCCTATACGAGAAAACTATTCACTTGAGCGTCTTGCTAGTATGTATATAAGCGAGATTATGAGATTGCATGGCATGCCAGTATCCATAGTTTTTGATCGAGATCCTAGATTCACTTCACAGGGTCAGCTTGCAGAAAGCTATGGGCACTGAATTACGATTCAGTTCTGCATACCATCCCCAAACAGACGGGCAATCGGAAAGGGCTATTCAAATCCTCGAAGATCTGTTAAGACTTTGCGTACTAGATTTCAAAGGAAGTTGGGACAAATACTTGCCATTAGTGGAATTCTCCTAAAACAACAGTTATCAAGCAAGTATAGGCACGACTCCCTTTGAAGCGTTGTATGGACGAACACTACTAGATATTCGACTTATAGCGACGAGTTGTAGCGACGGTCGGGCCAGAACCGTAGCAATAGGTCTTCTATGGCGACGATCATGAGCTGACCGTCGGTATATACCTCTAAATATAGTCTATTCCAAGGGTCATATCTTGGTCGTCGGTATAGAGATTTTTTTGGGGCCTTTTAGCGAGGGTCATGAATTGGCCGTAGGTATAGCTAATTTAGGCGCGCATAAATCCCTCTAATTTTTCCCCAAAATCAATATCATTTGGTATCAGCTCTCTTCTTCTCACTCATAAGCTCAGTCTTCTCTCTCCACTCTAACCTTTTCTCTCTTCTGGTAGATTGGCCATCATGTGCTAGCAGAAGTCCATCTCTGGCCTCCTCTCCTCTCTTTCTTCGGCCTCTCCTCTCCTCTCCCTGACCTATGGCTTAATTTCTAGCGGCAAAGAAATGTGGCGGTAAAGAAATCTACTGGTAGCAACTTCAATCTAGGGCTTAATTTGTAAGTTCCTTCATCCTTAATTTTTAGGGTTAAATTTCTAAGTTCCAATTTATGGTTTCCCCTAATTAATTTGTAATTAATTTTCTTAGGGCTGCACTACTAATGACAATGATCTCTTCTCATCTTCTACTTTAATCAGGTAATCCACAATTGCTTAAGTTCCCTTAACTTAGTTTCAAAAGCTTCGAATCATTTTCTCATTCTTATATCCACACTCACAAGATACCTTACTCTAGCAAAAATTACACATAATGAACGGATAATATATGAGCGCACGGATGAGGGAAGGGGTGATTAAGGAGGCGATTGAGGAGGTATTTCTGATAAATTTGAGGTAAATGTTTATTAGTTTTGGTCTGTATTGTATCCTATAGCTGATAAAGAACCTTAAAGACCTTTTAGTGTCTTCAAATTAAACTTACACAGAATATTAGCCTTTCAAATTTGACAAAGGGTGATGATGTTGAGCCTCTAAAAACTCTTTTTTAGGTTCAGTTTTCTTTCTCCTGATTATGTGAAAATTTATTTTGCTTTTTTTTGGAGACAGAACCACTTGTTTAGTGTCAATAGCATCACCCCTACTCAATTATTGGTATATATGTATTTGTATAGTGTTTGCATGTTTTATTATCCCTTGATGTTATCATTGCCTTCTTATGGCTGCTGCCATAAGGTTTGTTTCTTGTTGCATACATATTATTCTTATAATGATGATTTGCCATAATATGTTGTATTCCAGTAATTACTTCTAACACAACTTATATATGTTGTTCTTTAGTCTATATCTCGCACTTCATATGATCCATTTAAAACTCACTTTTTATTTTTCTAAGCTCTTTATATTTATGCCCTTCGGATAGGAGTTGCATTTACATCTCACTACGAAAGTTTGGTCCTTATCCTTGTCAGGTTCTAGTTTTGTCAAGGATTCAGTGCTGGACTTTTTGATTATATGATTGCTACTGATAATGGTCACTCAAAGGAGAAGGTACAAGCTAATGATGAAAATCATACTGCATAGAGAAAATCTAAAAGACGTGCAAAGCATATTTCAGATGCGGAATCTGGTGTGGTAAGAGGAATAGACTTCAAAAATGTGCATACAGTGAGAAAATGTTCTGTAAAAAAATCAAACTTCTAGTTTTTCCTTATGATTTCTCTTTACTAATCAAGCTTGTCTTTGATTTTCTAATCTTTGCTATCCAAGTGAGCGTAGTTTTGATTTAAATCTTTAAGAGGCAATTCTGGCTATAGTTCTTAGTCTAGGATTTTTATAGGCATTTTGAGTTTTTTGGTCTTTCCTTAAATTGAATCAAGATTTGTGCCTATGGAACTATATTTCTAGTCTTATGGCAGATGTCCCGGAGGACCGAAACATTAAATAGCTTAATATTTTTAAATAGCTTAATATTTTTGACTTTTTTTCTGCAAGGTCATAAAAAATGGCTGATGCTAAAGACATTCAACCCCTTGTTTGCGACAATGGAACTGGAATGGTTAAGGTTTGTAGAATACGTTTTTACATTGATGGAATAATTTTTATTGTCACGAACCATTATCATAATCTGCATATTTAGCTTAACAATACTAAGCCTACCGAGTGAACAATCCCTAGTCGGCGGGTAGGTCACTTCACTCATAGTTTCATGGTTTGGGATTTTATAAAATGATGCGCTTTCAATGTTTCAAAATCATATATATTGATGGTTTAAATTTTTAAATCACTCTTTAAAGTTAAAATGATTTCAAAGGATCTGGCAGCATATCTCCTTTCATTTAGGTGAACAAATATTTTCTTAGTTTTTCTTTTGAAATTTGTTATGCAGGCTGGATTTACTAGTGATGATGTTGCAAGGGCTGTGTTCCCCAGTATTGTTGGCCAACCTCGGCATACTGGTGTAGTGGTTGGAATGGGCCAGAAGGATGCCTATGTTGGTGATGAAGCACAGTCAAAAAGAGGTATCCTCACCTTGAAATACCTAATTGAACATGGCAGGGTTAGTAATTGGGATGACATGGAGAAGATCTGGCACTTCAGATATATGAGCAGCCTTGGAAATAAGTTGAACTTTTTGATATGGGGGGAGCAGGTGCTAATGAACCTATAGCCGAAGACAATGTTCAATGTTCAAGTGGCATCAAGTAATCAGATGTCTTCTACGTATAAGTGAACTATTGTATTGTAATGATGATCGTAAACGTAATTAGTTTAGTAATTTGGTATAATAATGACCATCATATTTTAGAGGATGAATTATTCAACTATTATATTGTAATGCTGTAATGTGAATGATTTTATGTTTTATTTTATATTGTATTTGTGTTTGTGGAATAGATGTGCATTATTAATTATTTTTTTTAAATCTAAAAAAACTATAGCGACGGTCAACGACCGTAGCTATAGTATTCTAGAAAACACAGGCCTATAGCGATGGTCGCCAAACGTCTCTATAGACATCTATAGGTACGGTCAAGACCGTAACAATAGCTTTCAGTGACCGTTGGTAAAGAGCAAATACACAGTTTTGGCATGACCTATAGCGACGGTCGCCGACCGTCGCTATAGGCCAAAAGACCGTCACTATAGGTTTTACCGACGGCATCTATGGCGACGGTCGGCGACCGTCGCTAAAGATTTTAGCGATGGTCTTTTGGCCTATAGCGACGGTCGCTAACCGTCGCTATAGGTCGATTTTCTAGTAGTGGAAGGTGTCATTCTCCAGCATGTTAGGATGTAGTAGGCGAGACAAAGTTGTTGGGACCAGAGTTGATACGTATGACTACAAAAAAGATTCAGCAACATATATAAATAGCACAAGATCGACAAAAGAGTTATGTTGATCTTCCTCGAAAGGACGAGGAATTCAATGTCGGAGACTATGTATTTCTACGCGTTGTTGCATGGAAAGGAGTTACGAGATTCGAAAAGAGAAGAAAGCTTAACCCTCGATTTATCGGTCCATTTAAAATCCTCGACCGAGTAGGAATTGTGGCCTATAGACTCGCCTTACCCCCAAGCATGTCTCGTGTTCATAACGTTTTTCACATATCCATGCTACGTAAATATATGAAAGATCCAAACCACATTATTGAATTAGAACCAGACGAGATTGTAGAGGATTTAACGTATGAGGAGATACTTTTCAAGGTCTTAGATAAGAAGGAACAGATTCTACGCTCAAAGGTTATACCTCAGGTCAAAGTTTTATGGAGAAACCTTGATACTGAGGAAATGACTTGGGAGTTAGAATCTGAAATGAGAGCAAGGTATTCTCACCTCTTCGAAATGTCAGGTACGTACGTCAATTTTGAGGACGAAATTTCATAAGAAGTGGAGATTATAAGACTCCGGCTTTATAAAATAAAAGTTTATTATTTCTTTATGATTATTATTTTAAACAGTAAGGTGCTTAATTGATAAAATGATAGTTAAAGGTGTTATAAGAAAATTATCTGATAAACAGTATGTCAGGAAATATTCTTTTTGTCGGGAAATATTCTTTCTATTAGGGAATATTATATTCGGTAACGTACGATGGCTCCGAAATAACAAAATATTAGTGGACCCCACAACAACTAAATTATCAGATACGAAAAACGACAGTATGAATATTTTTTTACAAATTATCAACGGTGGTGGGTCCCATAACGACTAATTGTCGGATACTGAAAACGAAAGTATTTTTTCAACAGTATTATCACCTGCAACTATTGAAATACTCGGTAATAAAAAGAATAGTAAAACGCGTTATTCCATAGTAATACGCGGTATTCCACAATAGCACACGATGTTGCACAATATTTTATATTATTGATTCAATAATTGATAAAGTAGCAATTGCACATTATTTTTATTCAACAATTTTTACAGTCGTATCTGCATACTACTTTTTATTATTTGTTACGATACTGTAACTCATATTATTTGATATGATATTTTAGCATTATTGACAATGTCTAGAAATTCTGTCAAGGAAAGAGGTTATTTAATTGTTCGTCGTTTATACGGAAGACCTCCTTTTTCTTGGGGATGATCTGGTTGTCAATATTATAAATCTATAATACTAATGGTAAATAATTGTTGAAAGTCTGAAATAGTGTTGATTAAAAATACGTGAAGCGTTTGTTGTAAATTAACTTATATTTTTATGGGACCACACTTTATTCAGTGGGACCCATAACTATTTGATCGGTAGGACGCATAATTTATTTTTGTGGAATAATTTTTTTAGATTTTGTTTCTTTCATGGGACCCACAGGTCATTCAATAGTGACTTACCGTCAGTAAATATTTAATTTAGTTTTTATTTTATCTTAGGGTTAAAATCTAAGAAAAAACATATTCTAATAATATACTAAGGTATAAAGTATATTAAAAGAATATGCCAATGGTATAAGTATAATAAGCCAAGAAAAGTTAGGAAAAAGATCAAAATGGCCTCACCTTGATTTTCCTATAAATAAGAAGGATTATTTTAAGAAAAATCATAACCTTCTTTTTTATACTTTCTGTCTCTCTTTCTAAATTTTTTAAGTACTCTAAGTGTGCTAGGTTATTTTGAGTATTTGCGAGAATACTAGTACTGTTTAAAGTTAATAAACTTAATAGAAAGCAACATCCAGTCACTTGTTAACTAAGGTAGGGAATATCATTTATTTCATACTCGTATGTAGTAACATTTGCTTTCGTAAGTGATATTATTTTACTTCACACTCATAAGGGTTGTTATTCATTTCATATTGATTTGTGGGAATAACCTGTCTATACGGTTTACCGATCCTGGTGAATAACCCTTCGTATTCATTCCTTATTAATCTATGGGAATAACTTGTCCGTGCGAATTGACGCATTCTTAGTGAATAACCCTTCGTATTCATTCCTTATTAATCTGTGAGAATAACCTGTCCGCGCGGATTGACGCATGCCTGGTGAATAACCTTTCGTATTCATTCTTTATTAAGTTATGGAAATTATCTATCTACGCGGACGATAGCATGACGGGTGGAAATCCATTTGCAATTTCGTATATTATTTCATACTCATATTCTAGTTTTTTTACTCTTTAAGGGATATAGTTTTCTTTCATATTTATCTATTTATGATAATAAATTGTTGTTTGTTTCTAAAACCTTATTATTAAATGGTAAAAATCCCTAAACTTAGTAAACTATCCTTAATAGTTTGTGCTTCATCTAATATCTTTTCACTTAAATCTTTTTATTTCGTTTTACACGTTATAGTTGAATCGTGAACTTTATTTTATTCTTGAATATCATTCTTGAATTTGACTACACAATTTGATCATCGTGTTGGCAATTTGGACAATCTTCGACACTAGATAAATTAAATTATAAATCTTTAATATTTATTCTTAACCTTAATCTCAATGTATTTATTTTATATCATTGTCATCATCTTCATACTTAAATTGTGGTGATAGTTCTCTTTGGCCCGTAGTGCAAAGATGAACTGGCATGACATGATTTTGACCAAACAGTGTATTGGTATAATCATGACTTTCGGTGTTACAGATAAAGGCTTGTGGTGAAAATTCTCTTTAGCCGTAGTGCAAAGATGAACTGGCGTTTAGCATGATCATGACCGGTGGTTTTATAAATAAATATCTTTAGCACGTAGTGCAAAGAGAGGCTGTTGAACATAAACTGTTGATTTGGATGATCATAAATAGGAATTGTTTATTGGTGTTACAGGGATAAAATATTGGTGGTGAACCTTTAACTTGTAGAAAATGGTAGATATTATAATTTACTTGACTCTTCTAATGGATTGTTCGTTCCGCTGTAGTTGTTGTTGTTGAAACAATTATAATATTTTTAAATCTCTAATTTATTACTGTTGAAGGCTAAAGATAATTTTATTATTTATTATCTTAGTAATGATATTCTTTTACTGGGCTATTTGTGCTCACCCTTTTCTTTTTTGTTTAATTGTTCTCCTCAGGAAATGAAAGTGTAGTGGGGACTAGCCGAGGAATGGAGTGATGGTTCGAGACAGTAGAAGTATCTCAATATATTATTATTAGTGTGACAATAAGTGTATTGAAAACTTAAGTCGTATTTGTATTGTGTTGTCGTATTTTACACGACACTTATTAGTTATAAATGGGAAAATTTGTATTTATATTTTGTAGAATGTTATTGGCGACTAAAAATGGGTTATGTGGACCTATTTTGGGGGTGTCACAATTTTCCTTAAAAATATGGAGGCACTATTTATATGGTATAAAGTGTGAGATATATACAGATCATAAAAGTTTAAAGTATATCCTCACGCAACAAGGGGTGAATATGCGACAAACAAGATGGTTGGAGTTGATTAAAGACTACGATTGCAAAATCTTTTATCACCCAGGAAAAGCTAACGCAGTTGAAGATGCGTTGAGTAGGAAGGGTAGCGGAAAGTTAGCAATGTTAACACTTCAAGAAAAGTTAATTAAGGAAATGGCAAGAATGGAGCTTGAGATAAAGTGTCCGAATGAGTCAGAGGAGAAATTGTTTGCAATGGAGGCTCGACCAACTTTATTGGACCAAATAAAACCAGCATAAGGTAGAGATGAAGAATGTGAAAAGATAAAAAAAAGAATTTCAGATGGGGAAGAGCTTAAATTTAGAGTGGATGATGAAGGATTTTTGAGATTTAAGGAGAGAATTTGGGTTCCGATGGTATCTGAATTACGAGAAGAAATCTTACATGAGGCTCATAGTTCAAGTTACTCAATCCACCTGGGAAACACGAAGATGTATTAAAACCTTCGCCAGCATTATTGGTGGCCTAATATGAAGAAAGAAGTCGTGAAATGCGTCAGCCAGTGCCTAACATGTTAAAGGGTTAAGGCGGAACACCAGAAACCAAGCGGGTTACTTCAACCTCTAGAAATTCCTAAATGGAAGTGGGAGCATATCAGGATAGATTTCGCGGTAATACTTCCAACTACAGAGAAAGGTTATGATGTTATATGGGTTATCGTGGATCAATTGACTAAGTCCACGCACTTCTTACTGATCCAGATCAGATTTAACTTGGATTAGTTGGCTAAACTTTACATTAAGGAAATTGTCTCCTGTCATGGAGTGCCAATATCGATTGTGTCAGATTGCGATCCGTAGTTCACGATAAATTTTTGGAGGAGCTTCCAAGAGCATATGGGAACGCAACTGAGGTTTAGCACTGCATATCATCCTTAAACAAATGGACAAAGCGAGAGGATAATTCAGACCTTAAAAGACATGTTGAGAGCATGTGTAATGGATTTCAAGAAAAGTTGGGACGATCACCTCCCATTAGAGAAATTTTCTTACAACAACAGTTACCATGCAAGCATTGGCATGCTGAAGCTTTGTACGGTAGAAAGTGCATAACACCATTGTGCTGGGATGAAGTAGGGGAATGACGACTGCTAGGGCCGAAATTGGTTCAACAAACTGCAGACGTTGTCAAGATGATACGAGCGAGATTAGTGTCAGCCTAAGATCGACAGAAGATGTAAGCAGATTAACATAGACAACAACAGAATTTTGATGTCAGAACTTATGTGTTTTTGAAGGTATCTCCCTAGAAGGGGAAAATGAGGTAGAAGGGAAAGCTGAGTTCGAGGTTTATAGGACCCTTTATAGTTTTGAAGAAAGTAGGCGAGGTAGCTTATAAAATAGCTTTACCTCCAGAGTTGGAACATATTCACAATGTGTTCCATGTGTCAGTCTTACGACCGTACAAACAGGATTACAAACATGTCATAGAATATGAACCTATCCAATTTGAGAAAGACTTAACTTATGAAGAAATTCATGTACAAATAATTAATAGGAAAGAACAAGTGTTAAGAAATAAGGTAATACCTTCTGTAAAGGTAGTATGGAGGAACCATAATGCCAAAAAAGCTACGTGAGAACTCAAGAAAAAGATGATGAAAAATTATCCTAATCTTTTTGTTTAACCTTGTAATGATTCTAGGGACGGGGTTTTTATAAGGGAGGGTGAATGTAATAACCGAGATCAATATGTATTTTGATGAATATTATTTAAATAAAATTTATGTGAATCTCTTTCTGATGTATTAAATATATGTACATGTGTTATATATATATATATATATATATATATATATATATATATTTAATTGAGTTATGTGATGAGATGTTGATAGACTCCACGGCACGCTTGCGTGGGGTGGATATCACCTGGATCGTTTCTAGTAAGCAAATTTGATGGAACTCTTTCGATACCTTAACCCTCGCCTATTTGTAGACGATAAACCTCGGTATAATCGATCAAGAAATTGAATACGTGTAGGATGGAACACCAACAACACTTTGACCCCCGTTTAGTTGTAAACGATAATCTCCGTACGATTGTAGGATGCAATAAAATAACACCACACGCAACTGTGATTTGTTGTATGATAAGTTAGTTATGAATCTCAAAGAAAAACTAAGAAAAATAGCTTAAAAATTTTTCAAAGAACCAAAAGTAGAGAATAACTCTCAAGTATGAATAAACTCTTAATAATATTGAATTGTTCTTGAATTACAAGCATAAAACTTATTTATACTATCTATGAAACCCTAGAATCCATAAAGGAAATAATAATTGATTTGAAATCAAAATCCTATCTTAGAAAATCCTAATTATAATAGAATTATGAAAATATACTAAAATCCCTAAATTTAAGGAAGAAATCCGCGTCCCCAAACTATCAAAACGTGTCTACCTCGAAAAACACGCCAACAAAATTTGGTTGTTCTCGCCGGGGCGAGAAAAATGAACCGGAATCCTCGCCGGGGCGAAGATGGCCAGAGAGGTTCTCGTTGGGGCGAGCTTTCTGGGCGTGATTTTCTCGTCGGGGCGAGAACTCTGCAGTTTGAGAGTTTTCGTCTTCTTTTGTTTCCATCGTTCCCAACCTTGGCGTGTTTGCTTGTAACATCATGACCAGTTGCAAAGCCTTAGAATCCCACGTCCTAAACTCTGCACTCGATCTATCCTCGCTCCACATATCTTGTATTAATCCATTAAGGCCCTCCTTGAACCATTTAGCCCGAGCTCTTGTCATGGGTCCATCGGACATGCACATAGGATCCGCTTTATGGTTGTCATTCGTTCTAAAGCCAAGGATATCCTCATCATACCTCTCCTCTTGAGAAAGATTTATCCTCAAATCATCACCTACATCAAACGGACTTAGGTCAATAACGTTGAAAGTTGCACTAACATTATACTCACCAGGCAAATCCAATTTGTAGGCATTATCATTGATGTGCTCGAGAACTTGAAATGGACCATCTCCCCTTGGAAGCAATTTTGAACGTTGTTGAGCTGGAAATCTTTCTTTCCGCATATGTAACCACACCCATTCTCCTGGTTCAAAAAACACTTGACGCCGACCCTTGTTGGCTTGTTTTGCATATTGTTTCGTCCTCCTTTCAATGTTAAGTCTTGCCTTCTCATGTATCTGCTTAACATTCAGCCTTTTTCTTTTTATCTATGTTAGTCAATTCAGAAAAAGGTAATGGCAATAAATCCAACGGTGTCAAAGGATTAAAACCATAAACAATTTCAAATGGTGAAAATTGTGTAGCATAATGAACAGATCTATTATAAGCAAACTCAACATGCGGTAAATACTTTTCCCAAACTTTTATGTTCTTTTTAATAATAGCTCTTAACAATGTAGATAAAGTCCTATTTACAACTTCAGTTTGACCGTTAGTTTGTGGATGACAAGTAGTTGAAAATAACAGTTTAATACCTAACTTACACCACAATGTCTTCCAAAAGTAGCTCAAAAATTTAGAATCTCTATCTGAAACAATTGTTTTAGGCATGCCATTCAAACGCACAATTTCTCTAAAGAACAAATCAGTAATATGGGATGCATCATCAGTTTTGTGACATGGAATAAAATGTGTCATCTTAGAAAATCTATCCACGACCACAAATATAGAATCGTGACCACGCTTAGTCCTAGGTAAACCCAATACAAAATCCATAGACAAATCAATCCAAGGTTCACTAGATATAGGCAATGGTGTATACAATCCATGAGGTTGAACATGAGACTTAGCTTGTTTACACGTAATGCATCTATCACAAATTCTCTCTACATCTTGTTTCATATGAGGCCAATAAAAATACTCTTTTAAAACAGATAAAGTTTTTTCAACACCAAAATGACCTATTAGACCTCCCCCATGCGACTCCCTAATCAACAACTCTCGTAAAGAACATGCAGGTATACATAGCTTATTTTTTCGAAGCAGAAAACCATTAATTTTAAAGTATTTACCTACTGCATTCTTTTCACAAGATTTGAACTCTTCACAAAAATCAAGGTCATCAACATATAACTCTTTAATTCGTTCAAAACTAAGCAATTTTGTATCAAGAGTATTTAGTAACACATACCTCCTCGAAAGAGCATTAGCAACAACATTCTCCTTACCTTGTTTGTATCGAATGACATATGGAAATGTCTCGATAAATTTCATCCATCGCGCATGTCGTTTGTTCAACTTGAGTCGTACTTTCAAATACTGTAAGGATTCATGATCCATGTGAATCACGAGCTCTTTAGGCCAAAGGTAGTGTTGTCACGTTTTCAACGATCAAACTAATACATACAACTCCTTATCATACGTCGAATAGTTCAAAGCGGCTCCACTCAATTTCATGCTAAAATATGCTACTGGCTTCCCTTCTTGCATTAGCACTGCTCCAATCCCTAAAACTGAAGCATCACACTCAATTTTGAAAGTTTTAGCAAAGTTAGGCAAAACAAACAAAAACGCATTAGTTAATTTATCTTTAATTAAATTAAATGCTTTTTCCTATTCATCACCCCACTTAAAGCGCACACTTTTCTTGATAACCTCAATTAATGGTGTTGTGATTTCGCTGAAGTTCCTTACAAAACGCCAGTAGAAACTTGTCAGTCCATGGAAACTACGAACTTGACTCACATTTGATGAACTCGGCTATTTTCGGATTGCACGTATTTTCTCCTCATCCACTTGAACTCTCCGTGAACTCACAACAAATCCAAGAAAAATAATTCTATTCGTACAAAACGTGCACTTATCCATGTTAGCAAATAACTTTTCTTTTCTAAGAACATCTAAAATAGTTTTTAAATGCAATGCATGTTCTCCCAAGTTTTTGTTATATATCAAGATATCATCAAAATACACAACAACAAATTTACCAATGAATGAACGCAAAATCTCATGAAAGTACTAGGAGCATTAGTTAGACCAAAAGGTAACACTAACCACCCATACAACCCATACTTTGTTTTGAAAGCTGTTTTCCATTCATCACCCTCATACATACGAATATGATGATATCCACTTTTTAAATCAATTTTTGAAAAGACAACAGATCCATGCAACTCATCTAGCAAATCATCTAAACGTGGAATGGGATGTCGATACTTTACCGTAATATTGTTTACCGCTTGACAGTCAATGCACATACGCCATTTTCCATCCTTTTTAGGCACTAAGATCACTGGAACTGCACATGGACTCATGCTCTCATTTACGAACCCCTTCTCCATAAGTTCACTAACTTGATTTTGCAACTCTTTCGTCTCCTCTGGATTGCTCCTATAAGCTGGACGGTTTGGAATGGTTGCACCGGATACAAAGTCAATTTGATGCTCAATTCTCCGAATAGGTGGTAATCCTTGTGGAAGCTCCTCGGGAAACACATCCTTATAATCCTGCAAAAGAGAAGTAACAACACTAGGCAAAGATAAACTGTTAGCGTTAGTATTCAAAAGCACCTCCTTATACCGAAGTATAATCATCGGCTGTTTAGAAATCAACGCTTGTCTCACATCATTTTTTTTGCATAAATATTTGTTTTTCTCTCATCATCTTTTCTTTTCTCTCTTTCTTTTTCTCTCTTATTTTTCCCCTCATTACTTTTTTCCTCATGATTTTTCTTTTCTTCACTCTCTTTCCTTTTTTCATGACCTCTCTGCAGATGAATTTGATCCTCATGCACCTGTTGTGGTGACATAGGGCATAAAACAACCTTCCTTTTATTGTGACCAAAAGAATATTCATTTGTAAATTCATCATACTTCACACGTCTGCTAAATTGCCAAGGTCGACCAAACAATATGTGTCTCGCCTGTATTGGAACCACGTCGCACCAAATCTCATCAACATATTTTTCGATAGTAAATGGTACCAATACCTTTTTAGTCACCTTAATCTCATTACTATCGTTGAGCCATTGCAATCGATACGGTTGAGAATGTTTGGTTGTGGAAAACCCTAATTTCTCCACCATAACCTTACTTGCCACATTCGTGCAACTACCTCCATCTATCACAACACAACAAATTTTTTCATTCACAAGGCATCTATTATGGAATAAATTATCACGTTGCTTGCTGCTATCCTCCTTCACTTGTGCACTAAGCACCCTTTTCGTCACCAACACTTCCCCAAATATTGCAACTTCCCTATCTTCTACTTCCTTTAAGGGTGATAAGTATCACTTTCTTCCTCTTCGGTCTCTATTTAACCATTTTCACGTAACAACATTGTTCGTTGATTTGGACATTGACTTGCTATATGGCCCTTGCCTTGACACTTAAAATATTTAATATCATGGTTACGACTAAAAGAAGGTAATTCAGTTTTACCTTGCGTCCCACGATTAGTTGTTTCTGATTTAAACTCCACCTTGGGCTTAACTACAGCTGATTTCTCTTCTCGCTTACCTGCATTAGATTTCCATGAAGATCCCAAATTAGGTAACGCTCGTTGACTACCTTTCCTCTTAAGCTGTTTCTCAATCTTGATAGCAATATGTACCATATCCTCCAATACCAAGTAATGTTGTCGTTCCACTAAGTCTGCAATCTCCCAATTTAATCCCGCCGAAAACCTGGTCATTGTTGATTCGCCATCCTTATTGATGTTTGCCCTAGCCATCAACATCTCCATTTCTGTGTAATAATCTTCTACGCTCCTACTACCTTGTTTCAAGCTTTGCAAACTCCGAACTAGCTCTCGGTGATAGTAATCTGGAACGACCCTCTTTTTCATCACAACCTTCATATCTTCCCAAGTTTCAATTGGACATTTTCCATATCTCCTTCGACTGATCATCAACTGATCCCACCAAGTAACAACATAAGCTGAGAATTCTGTGGTGGCGAGTTTTACTTTCTTTAGCCCCGAGTAGTTATGACATTCAAATATCCAATCCATCTTCTTTTCCCATTCTAGATATGCCTCCGAATCACTTCTTCCTTGAAAAGTTAGAATTTTCATTTTTATACTATCCAAGTTGTTGTCCTCTTTATCCCGAACTCCTCTATTCCTAGTTCCTCGTTGCCTCCGATGTAAGAAGTCGGACTCTCGATCATCCTCTTCACTAAATCCTCCGTTATTAAAAGTAGTTTCTTCTACCCTAGCTCCTTTTTGCTGAACTACTGCTTGTTGATGAGTTCCTTGACGGTTTTGAGATGATTCCCCCCGAGTAACGCTTAATTGGTCCAAGCGCTCATGTACCTGTTCAATTGCTATATCCAACCTTCTACCCCAATCCTTATTCATAGCTTCAACCAACAACTTCATATTAGCTGATAACGAAGGTTCTGCAAAAGTTTCCTAATCCTTTGAATTGGACATATTTCCTGCAAAACAGAGGTTAGTAAAAAACTAATTTCCTCACCACTCCCTTACGTGTTTCGCTCGGTTAATGTTTCACTCGTGTATCACTCAATAGGCTTTTTCCCTCAATTGATCTCACCGCTAAGCCTTTTACCTCTAATTATTCTCTCTAATAGGTTCTTTTTGAATTTACCTAGCAAAATTCTCGGTTTTACTAATCAATTCAAAATAACTTATCACGAACAATATAGTCGGTATGATTAGAAGTATCAACAACCTCAATTACGGAATTGAAAACGAACTCTACGATCAAATTGAAATAACTGAAATAATAAAATTATACTTTTTTTTACTCACAAATTCAACGAAACAATAAAGATAGATACTTAGCTAAAAAATGCGACTTTGATACCAAATGATAGACTTCACGGCACACTTGCGTGAGGTTGTCGTCGCCCAGATCGTTTCTAGTAAGCAAATTTGATAGAACTCTTTCGATACCTTAACCCTTCGCCTATTTGTAGACGATAAACCTCGGTATAATCGATCAAGCAATTGAATGCGTGTAGGATGGAACACCAACACTTTGACCCTCGTTTAGTTGTAAACGATAATCACCGTACGATTGTAGGATGCAATAGAATAACGCCACACACAACTGTGATTTATTGTATGATAAGTTAGTTATGAATCTCAAAGAAAAACTAAGAAAATAGCTTAGAAATTCTTCAAAGAACCAAAAGTAGATAATAACTCTCAAGTATGAATAAACTCTAAATAATATTGAATTGTTCTTGAATTACAAGCATAAAACTTATTTATAGTAGCTATGAAACCCTAGAATCCATAAAGGAAATAATAATTGATTTAGAATCAAAATCCTCTCTTAGGAAATCCTAATTACAATAGAATTATGAAAATATACTAAAATCCCTAAATTTAAGGAAGAAATTCGCGTCCCCAAACTATCAAAACGCGTCTGCCTCGAAAAATATGCCAACAAAATCTGGTTGTTCTTGTTGGGGCAAGAAAAATGAACTGGAATCCTCGCCAGGGCGCAGATGGCCAAAAAAGTCTTGGCCGGGGCTAGAACTCTGCAGTTTGAGAATTTTTGTCTTCTTTTGTTTCTATCGTTCCCAACCTTGGCGTGTTTGCTTGTAACATCATGACTAGTTGCAAAGCCTTAGAATCTCACTTCCCGAACTCTACACTCGATCTATCCTCGATCCACATGTCTTGTATTAATCCATTAAGACCCTCCTTGAACCGTTTAGCCCGAGCTCTCGTCACGGGTCCATCCGGCATGCACATAGGATCCGCTTTATGGTTGTCATTCGTTCTAGAGCCAAGGATGTCCTCATCAGATGTATTTTATTAGTTGATTTAAACTAATTTAATTGTTTAAATTAACTAAGGAAGCTAACAATTATATAAACCTCAAGAAATGAAATTATAACTGGAATTTGAAGACACGGACTGGAAATTTAAGTCCGGAACGTCGAAATTAGTAAAAATAGATTGTAAGCACAAAATGTATCAGGGTTGACTTTTTGGTCAAAGTCAATCGGTTGACTTTTTCGGCTAAAAAGTCAAACTCGAATTTCGAAAGCTAATTTGGCGAAACGAATATTCTCGCGATGTTTAGAACGTCGACTTTAGTAGGAATCAACTATTATCTCGAAAATATTAATTTCGGAGGTCAAATTGGTCAAATGGTTAATTCAATGGCCAAATAATTAAAATGAAAAGGAAAAAAGAAATCTGGTGAGCATGGGCCCCATGGGGCTGCTGCATTAATCAAATGGGAAGGGAGGAGTATGGATATGTATAGGAAAATAAATAGGAGGGAGTTATTTTCTCCCTTTAAACCCAAAACCTCTTCATTCTCTTAACCTTTCCCTCTCTATTAACTGATGAAACTGATGAATGAAATTATGAGGCTGCAACTGATGGATTGGAGATGGAAAGGCAGAAGAAATCAACTCTTAGCTAATTGTATATACTCCCTACCTAAAATACATTCTCCTTTTGCCAAATAATTCTAACCGAGAGAAAATTGTGAGCTTGAAAGAACTTAAAGGATTTCTGGAGTTGCAGAAGATTAAGCAAACAAGGAAAAAGTATTCACAAGCCTAAATCAAAAGAAAGAATCGTTCAAGAGGTAATCTTAATGAACTTTTATTTATATATAAGAAAATAGAGAGAAAATGCATACTAATTGAGATGTATGTACTATTCGGACTATGTGATGCCATGTTGTTATCTGATGAATATAGTTTATTATGAACGTGAGTTCTGGATTCAACGTGCTTCATATGCTCTGAATTTCGAAAATTAATGCTATGCATGCTTTATGTTTGAATAAATACCACAAAAATGCCAAGTTAATTAAAAAGTAGGAATTTGTTAAAATAAGAAGTTATGTTATATGTGTTTATGCTATATTAGATGATCTGAACCTTAGGAATGGTTTAATTGCGTGATAGAAGTGAATTCACGGATTTTTGCCAAATTGAGTTTTATTGAAAATAGTGATTTTTTGGATAATTCAGACCTCTGGATTTACGCCTTCGTATAGTTGTTATGTTGATGTGTTATTCTTATAAAATACTAGGTAGCATGATGTCCTATTTGTCCAAAATTTGGTCAGAATCAGAGCTAGAATGGATGAGTTATGATTTTTAAGAACTGTTATGAAAATAACCAAAATCTGTTTTTTCGAAAAAAAATTAGGTGTTAAACAGTCTGTGCACGCTTATTAAGGCAACTAATTCGATGCCTTGTTGTGTTAGTTTGGTGTATGTGATATTTTTGTAAAATACTTCGATGTATAGAGTCCATCATGTCCAAAAATGGTAGTCGTGTGATCTGTAACGAAGTATGAATAAATTAGCAAAAATGGCTGGAAGATAAGCAAATGAAAATTCCCAGAATTGAAGAATGGCACGATTGTTAGTAACTCACCCAAATTGGCCAGAGCCGCAGCACCGAACCTAGTTCAAATTCGGGCGTCGCAGCTCCGGTACCAGTTGACCAGGTTAAGTCGGGTCAAAAATCCAGAAAATAAAAAAAAATTCATATGCTAAAATTGAATAATTTTTCATATATGATGCAATATGTTATGCGTGTAGCATGTTATGGTAATAGATTTTTAAGAATGTGAGTATAAGTTATATTTCTAATAAAAAGAAAAGTGTTAAAGCACTTAACAAAGGGAGTAGTTAATCTTAAACTGGTCTATGAATACCCAGTTGCTTAACGTAACTTAAATGTATAGGTTACTTGAAGAACAAGTTAATAGCTTTAACTGTAGAAGACTTATCAAGCAAGTTTCCTAACTTTATTCACTTTATTGTAGTGAATGTAAGTTTTCTTAACTTGTGCAATTTATTATTGTGTACAAGTTCATTATGTTGCAAACTATAGTTCGTACAAGCTTATATGTTGTGCAAATTCTATTGATGATAACTCAATTATTATTCCAATTGTTTATAAGTTCTTATTTATTTATGGACTGCTTTTAAGAATGCGTTTTGGCCATTTGTTTCGGCTAGATACTATTGATGTGAAATGTTGATTATTTGAATTATTCATATTCATTGTAGCTATTTAAAGTCTACTAATCCAAATTGTTTTGGTGCGATCTCGCATGGAAATTAAGATGAACAACCCGGATAACGGGGTAACAGATGTCGGGCATATAGTCTCATTTTATGCTTATGCGTTAAACTTAATACGTTGTGCACAGTGTAGGGTACGATATGTTGATCACCTACAGTACTTGCGGAAAATGTTTTACAATATATTTGATTGTCAAAACTTCTGACGGTTTTCGATGAAATAAAAACAATGTTTAAGGTATTTATTACCGCTTAGTATGTTGATGAAAAATAGAAAAACTCTTATCTTTGACATTCAAGATTACTTCACAATTATTGTTTCAATTGTTAAAGGATGTCTAAACAGATGTTTTCTATTCTCGATGTTCATTACCAAATTATTTTATTCACTTGTTGGGCAATTTGTGTGTTCATTCTTGCTTAAATATTTCAGCTAAGCGTGAGAAGACAGAAAGGATCAGGCAAGGATAAGGAGAAAGCAAAGATGAATGAATAGTTTATATTATGTAATAGTTTAGTTTCTACAATTGATGTAATAAGCGATGAATGCTAAGTTTAAGTTTGTTAAGGTTATGTAAACTTGGGATTTTATTTGGATATTATATTATTATTATTTTGAGTTATTTATTTAGATAGATGATGGTTTATGTTGTACCATGAACACCATATCCCGTGTTTGATGATGCACAGATATGAGGGTGTTACAATTTTTTTAATTTTGTATAAATTATTTTACAATTTTTAAAATTATATTCTTAAATTTCTATTATTTTCATGAATTTATTACGTTATTTTATTTTTATTATTTTCCTGAAATTTTAATTATTTTGATGAATTTAATTACTTAATTATTTTTTGAAAATTTAGTTAAATTTTCTGAAATTTTATTATTTTTTTAAATTGTAATTATGTTTTATTTGTCAAGTGACAGACATGGCATCAAATTTCTATTTTTTTTGTCAAAACTATTTATGTACTTTTTATTAATTATCTGAAACTTTTTACATGCTTTGCACATGACTCAACGTAGCCAAAAAATCAACAGAAGAGCCTCATTATTATTCCAAATTTAACACCTCGGAAGGAGGTCATTGCCAATTTCTGAATACGAAATATGATTACATAAATAATGATCTAAATTTGAGTTTTTTTTTTTCATTCAGGGGAATAGTGATTGTAAATATGTTAATTAGATACATATCTTCAATAATTATTTTTTGATTTTTTAATTTTTTAATTTATATCAGGAAAGTTTGTAATTTGAATTTGATTTTTGGATAGAATATATATTCTTTTAACTCTATCATACGCTGGGATGAATGCACGCCAAGGTAGGGGGCATTTCATTCTAAAATATTGTAATGATTTAGTAACTGTAATAAATGATTTTTAGGTCACATTCATTTTAAAATATAAGATCAATATTAATTTTTTGAAGTCGAGCTGAGATATTTTTAAAATCAAAATTTGCATAAATTGATATAATTTTAGTCAATAAAATGGTAAATATTATAAGTAGTACTATTGATTATAAAATCTATTGTTTTGTAATTTTCAATGAATCTTATCAATTTTAAGTTTAAAAATGTCTAAAATTAACTTCCAAAAGTCAAAATTGATCTTATAAATTAAAAGGAACTATTTATTTTAAAATCTATATTTGATTAATATTATTATCCCATCTATAACTTTATTTCACAATAAAAGAGTCTAATTTGTAATTTTATTTTTCACACAAAAAGATTCTTTTTTTATTGCTTGCACTGTTTTCAAACTCGACCTGGACCGGCCGATTCAACCAAAAATCGGTTCTATGTTCAATCTGATTTGACCTACTATTAAACTAACAACATAATATATTTAATAGTAAATATGAAATTAAAATACGACATTAATATTTGAATATACTACAAATAAGACTCTTTTATATAATGGAACGAGTACTCTTATTTTATTTTATTTTTTATTTAATTAATTATAAGTGTGGTCGGTCTTGATAAAATTCGTACATGTAAATTCGTATCTTTTTGATTAAATGAATTATTATTTTCCCGTGTTATTGAGTTTATCAAAAAAAAAAAAAAAATCGGAGTGAGATTCAGAGGGACAGATGTGTCAGCCCGAGAATGTAATTATCAAATTCTAATAGGAATAGGCTAAATAAAACTAGGTTTTGAAACTACAAAGATATAAGTAGGGCATGTAGTCTACTTGTTCCAGTTCAAGGATTTCAATTCAGCCGCTGCTTCAGCCTTTCAGGTATTCTCTTCTGGCCGATTTTCTCTCTCCTTTCGTTAATATATCTTTCCTTGCATATTGTTTACTGTAGCTGAATAAATCATAAAACAAAAAAGGGAAAAAAATGAAGAAAAAAAGAGCACAAATCTAATTAATTCTTAGATTAGGTGGATTTTCAATTGAATTGCTATTACATGATTGAATTGATTCTGGTAGAGATGAGAAATCCCCCTTTTTTGATTTTGCAGAGCATTTTATTCTACGACTAATATTCAATTTTTGGCATATTTAATTTAGTTATTTAGACTTAAATATTCAATGTAAGAATAAAAAAATTACTTTAATTTTGACAAAAGTAATATGTAGCTTTGTTATTTGCCTCACCGACTTTTAGAACACTTATTAGGAGAATTTTATTGCGTAATTGAATCGATTTTCAGATTTGTGATTTTTGTTTTCATAATTTCTCCGAGTAATAGATATGTTAAAATTTTGAATTTAAAAACTAATAAAAACATGAAGTGAAGAGAGAACATAGGAATTGCAGGTGAGGAAAATTATGGAGGTGAATATATAGGTTAGTTAATTTTTATTTTTTTTTACAAATTATAACTCTGCTTATCTAATAGATAATCACCTCACCCCTCTCCCTTTATATATAGAGTAATGTTGCAGTGACAAAAAATGGCTACAAAAAACCTGATACAAAATAATGACGTGTCGAATTATAATTAGTGGATGTTTCACCATACATGAGTGAGTCCAATGATTATAACCAATAATTAACATCCATATTATTTTGTATTCTCTTTTTGTATCTAATTTTTTCTCTCGAGAGTATTATTGTTATACATACTAGTCATCTAAATGCACACACTACGTTTGTGAGAAAGGAAAAAAATTGAAATTAAGAATTAAAAGAGAAGAGATTATGTGAAAGTGGGAGAGTAAAAATAGGGACGAGAGAATATAATAGAAAGACCAAAAACGTGACAGAGCCTCAAGGGAGGCATACAAAGTTCATCTAAATGCACACACTACGTGTGTGAGAAAAGAAGAAAAAAAATAGGGATGTGAGAGAAATTAGTAGATAAGGTGGGAAATAGGTTAATTAATTTTGTTTGTGTTTGAAGTGAAGAGAGAAAATATCTCATAAGTTTTTTTTGTTTTTGTTTTGTTATGAGTGGTTAGTTTGAATCATGGGACATCTGATGGTGGAGTTGTTTGGGGTAAAAATCAACTGCAGAGGAGACCTCTATGGCAGAATCACCTTTGGCAACCTTAACGACCCTCAAGAACTGTTTAATCGAAAGAGCACGAATAGCCAATCTATTAGCATGGTAGGTGATGATAATGTTCTTTCACTGACTGGCCCGCGTGATTCCATTTGTGCAGTAGATGAAGTCCTCATCGATGTGGATCTCACGCACAGGGACTCACCCGAACCAACGGAGGATAGAATCAACTGGCAGATTGGTTTGGGTCGGAATTTCCAACCAGGTGTCCTTGACAATCCCTCATACATGGAGATCCACGGAAATAATGAAAAGTTTGCGACTGTGTTCTACGCGGTCTTCGAAAACGCTGCTAAAGCCACTGTGGAGGTTCGGCTGATACCCAATGGGGACAAAAGAAAACAAAGCAAAATCCCAGTTGGTTTTTATGGACTTCTTGCTGCAAGTAATGACATGATTATTGGTGATGATTATGAGAGTTTGTTGTTCCGAATCAGGGAAAACTCGGGTCAAATCGTGGAAGTAACACCTAGGGAGCCCATTCCATTGTCCAGACCCTTTATGGCCGTGCCATTGAAGTCGAACCTCGTTGTTCGTGCAGATCTTTTTAGTAAAGACGGTGAAAACTTTCGAGCAAAACTCTCCTTTCCTGCTAAACGCTCTGGTACATCCGAGAAGTATATTGAAGGCGAGTATGGCAGAATACAAGTAAAGGTCATTTGGAGTCGTGATTAAAAAGTTTGAAAGAGTTGATTGATTCTTTTAATTCATAATGTTAAATTGCACCCTTTAATTAATGAGTTTTCAGTCATTTTTTTGGGTTTAATTTTGACCCATTCATTTATTGAATTTAGATGAAATTAGAGATGCATTTTATAGTTTACTACAAGAAGATTAAGATTGAGAGAACATTATATGATTCAAGTGGAATTATATATATATACTAGCACTTCGCCCGTGCCTCCGGCACTACGAAGAGCGGAGAAGAAGAAAGGGAACGGAGGAGGAAAAGAGAGAGGCGAAGAAGAAAGGGGAAGGAGGGAAGAAGAAAGGGAAGGATAGAAATATAAAGAAGGAAGGGTTAGATTTATCCGAAACTTTGAACGGTCCGGATGATTTAAGAGGTTGAGCGGGAAAAATTTTAAATTCAAAATCATTTGTGTTTTGTTATATAGATATATATATATATGGGGAAGCTTTCTAAAGCGAACCTTAACAAGCGAACCAAAGACGAACCGTCGTCTTTGGTGTCTATGGCGACAATTCGACCCGTCGCCGTAGCCATGCAATCTTTGGCGACGGGTCGAATCGTCGCCATATACACCAAAGACGACGGTTCGTCTTTAGTTTGCTTTTGAAAATTTTCCTATATATATATATGTGTGTGTGTGTGTGTGTGTGTGTGTGTGTTAATTATACCTAAAGTGGAAAATATGAAAAGATACATTGTTGTTTGTCAAACTCTTTTCCTTAAGTCTCACATTGGTTAAAAGTAAAACTATTTGATACTTTATAAGCATAAGTGAAATAATTTAATTTACTTGTCGTACTAAAGGGAAAACTTGGAAATGGTCACAATGACGTGGTGAAAAGCACCGTCGGGTGCGCGTTCGCGTCGCATTGGCGACTTTGCACTTAGATGTTTGCTCCGGCCATGAGATTATATTTTTAGATAGGACTTGCATCAGTTTAGTGAACCTTGACCCAAGATAAATTGCAAACAAAATTAAATTGATCAGTTACAAAGAAATTAGTATGCACATAATAACCGAAAGAAAACTGTTAATGTTTCAATTCAAAATGTTATTGTAAAATTAATATTTTGTAACTGACATTTGTGAATAAACGGTGAAGTTCAGTTTTGTTTCTCAACACAGAAAAAATGTGCTTTCTAAAGCTCATTAAAAGTTTTATTATTACTCTGTTTTGTTTTACTTTTATTGTTATGCCACTGAGACATGGTTAATTTAAATAAAATAATAATTCTAAACATGTAAAAGGACACATAATCAATTATAGTTGGCTATTGCCGACGGATCCGTTGACCACACTAACCTGGAAATTTTGGCTTTTTTTCCCTGTTAATAGTAGCTTTATCGTCTCAAATATATAGTTTCGAGTGCTTATTTTTCTATTCTACGAATTAAATTTTTAGAACGGAATTTGTATCCTCAGTTTGAATATTTTTGAGAATAAATTTGAGTGATGATTTATTCTTTATTTCTACATAATTGACAATGCATGATTAAAATTATCTAATGTATTTTTGACACTTAGTTTTGAATATTTTAGAGAATAAATTTAAGCAATTGAGATGTTAGAAACTTGTTGATTATCCTAAATATATGAACTCTGGTGTTTCTTGTGCATATGCTTGTTATTAAGTTGAAATTAACCCCTAAAAACATATCTAAATTTACAACTCTTCAATGCATCCGAATTGTATTGGATTCTCGAGTTCGGATCAACTGTCCCAAACAGTGTTTCATCGACTGTCTCAACCAAGAGATTATGCCATGTGACACTTTTAAGGCAATTTTTTTTAAACCAAACTCACGTCTCACAGCCCCTCCTTTCTAAACAAACTCTGAGGTCTGACCTACGCTTCACCACTATTACGCGGCCATAATTTGATTTGGTTGAAGAGGAGTAAATGAAGACATAATTTGATTCGGTTGAAGAGGAGTAAATGAAGACATATTTTGACAAGTTCCCTTAAATTTAAGCATGTGTTTACGGTACTCTTCCTTTTCAAGGTCATTGACCAAGGATGGGTGCAAAGATTTTAGAATAGAAAGGAAATTATAGTACTGTAATTTTTTCAATTATTGAAACCACTACAAATTAAGACTTGAGAATAGTAAATTATCACGTTAGAGGATGGAGTGGTTCTAATAATTCTTGGAGAAACAAGAGCTCTGTCCATGTTCATAGAGAGAGGAAAAGGGAGCTCTGGAACAGGAGTACCTAGGGGGAGCAATTTTCGTTACGCACAACTGTTGTTTTCTGGACCTGTCTTTATAACCTACTTATTGTCAACAAGAATCGAACCCTCGACCTCTATATTAATATAAGTGAGTCATACCAATAAACCAAGTGGTCATTGGTAGAGGAAGTCTTGATTGAGTTTACTTTTTTCTTTTTTCTTTTTATTGGGTTCTTTTATATATTGATATGGTCGATATTCCCTAATAAGTGGCCTTAGGAGATTAGGGTCCTCCCTTATATTCTCCGCCCATTTGCGGGGGGGTTTCGTATCCGACCCTTGTTTTTTTTATGATCCGTCTTTTTCGGCTTTATTTTCATGTAAATGTAAAAAAAGGGGGAACGAGACTCTATTTTAATAAAATTTTCTCTATGAAATGAGGCATGGAAGGGGGCCACTACGAAGAAGTTCCGGGAGTTACGAAGGATGGAGATGTCCTAGTGTTAGCAACGGGAGCAATGAGAACAAATCTGGTGATTCTAGTTATTGACGCAGTAACGAATAACAAAGATTAAGGATATAATTAAATGTTTGTGACTAATCCTCCCCCCCCCCCCCCCCATAATACATAGAATTTTCCAAATAATACTGCGGATAATTAGACAGAATTGAATCTTTTTTCTTTTAATAAAGAAACTTAAAATTATCCTTAAAAAATTGTTATATGGCATAATCTCATTGTTGCGACAACAACCGAAACACTATATTGGACAGCTGATCCAAAGTCTTGGATTCCCTGTTATATTGATTTTGATTTGTGTTCAGAGATGAGGTCTCAAGTTAGGTTAAAATATAGATCAATAAATTTTTAAAACTAATTTACGACTTTTCAATGCATTCGGGGTATTGAATTCCCCCCCTCCTCCTTCCTAATCTGCATCTGGTTTGAAGGTCTAGTTACGGAATGTTTAGAATAAATACCAAAAAAAAAAAAAAAAACCAAGGGAACATGAAAATGTCCAATTTCCATGTCCTAAAAACATGTCGGTGTAGAAGGACTCTATTTTGTTAGAAAGAGTAACTAAATTTTTTTTTTAATATTAAATCATATAGTTGTTAATTTTATTATAATATTTTTTTATAATAATAAAATAACATCTATATATACATATATAATAAGATAAAACTTAGTTTTTTGGTCTTCAATTTTTAGTATAGACCTAAAATTTAACTACTATTAAAACACTTTTTAATTATAATCTCCTAATTTTATTATAATAATGCTTCAAATCATGAAATATTCTTCCCATACCATGCGAGGACAAGGCAGAAACACGAGAAGAGTTTGAATTATTCACGAGGTCTTCTAAAATGTTAAATAGTTTCATCGCTATATACTTTTGAAATATTTGTTAGCCTACTTAATACTACGTCCAATTTATTTTCAGGGTTATACAATCTTAAAAAATATACTTCATCCATTTCACAAGAATCCTATTTACAAAATTTTAGAATATTCTTTGTATTGTCTTACAAACTATAATATAACTCTGCACTTAATAATGGGTATGATAATTGTGATAATGTAGTAATTTTGATAACGTAATATTATAATTGTGATAATGTGGTATTATAAAAATGGTTGACATAAAGTTAAGTGTTGGCATAAACTATAATACCACATTATGACAATATTTTTTTTACCATCTTATAAACTATAATGTTAACTTCTTATTTTACAATAATTGTATTCTATAAAAGAATCATTTATTTACTTAGTTATACAATAATTTTAACTTTAAAAACATGCTTAGGATTTTGCTTTACTCAACTTTAGACTTTAAATAACTAAAAATTGAAGATATAGGAAAAAATATGTTGTTTCCCAAAGGCACACGAAGATTTAGAAAGGGGAGTTTGAATAGATCTTCAAAACTTTTGGGATTATTAAATAGATTATTACCAGATAATTAATTAAGCAAATTTATTTACTTAAGCACAATGAAATATTAGTTTGAAAACTCCTTTAAAGATTAAAAAAAAAGCTCAACTTTGAATTTAGTTCAATATGGAATTAAGTCACACACAACAATAAAATAAACTGCAGAAAAGTAAATACTGAAAAGTAAATGACACATGAGATTTTAAATGGTTTAGAGTATAAATAACTCATAGTCCACTCTTTTACTCTACGAGTAGAAAATTCACTAAAGATGCTTGGGGGTCACTTAGACCAGATCACTAAGATCTATTACAACAGTGAATCACACAAATTCCTTCAAGTCACTTAGACTTGACAAGGGTCACTCAGACCTCTTCAAGTCACTTAGACTTGGTAACTAGATGGTCACTTAGACCAACGAATCACAATGAGAAAGGTGATTTCTGAGGGGTTACTAAGTTGCGTTGAGCGCGACTTCTTAAGAACTTAGTAGTAGAACAAGTTGTTCTTCTTTCGTAGAGTATAGCTTTGCTAAGACTTGGGCAAAGGTTCAGCTTGATGTTCGTAATTTGTTACTTTTGATTTGAATCTTCTTGCCCTTTTATAGTCCTCTTTGAGAGCTTCCCGTTGCAAAGTTGTCGTTGTGCATTAATGCTCCGATATTTGAAGATCTTTGATGTTGACTTTCAGGATGGTTGTGTTGTGTCAGCTTGCTTTTCGGCTCTGACCTGTCACATCAGTTTGCTGCTTCACCAATCACATGAAAGTAGTATGCTATCAAGCCAATCACATAGGATGTGATAAGCATTTACTTTGTAATCTTGTTTATTTATTAATAAAAGAATTTATTTAATTAAAGGCATTATTTATCGATCCATGTTTAATTAGTTGGATTAAATAAATGTGATAAACCCATAGTTTTGAAGCAATGGTCTTAGAATCATGAAGAATTCATGCTAATGAGATCTAAATTTTAGATAGCTCAAAATTAGAACGTTCCTAATCGTTGGATCACTAATGTGGGGTTACTGATTCCAGATAGATTAGTTACATATTATGTTTGCTCTGTTGAAGAGGATGATTGATCTCATAATCATTTGTATAGAGACACTAAAACAAATATGTAGGTGCTTATTGGAAAATAAGTTCACTGAACGTGACTCACTTAAGAAACACATAATGGAGTTTTACTTGCCTAACAATAGGAGTTCCTATAGTGATAGTAGTATAAGTAATCCTCAACTTGGGATCATCATAGTATCTTGTGTATTATGAGTTATGCTTTGTCATATTCCTTAACTCTTTGGGAGTATAATAGGGTATGTTTGGGTATAATAAAGTGTACATGAAGATAGGTGAATGATCAACAAATGATCTACCACTTCCAGTAAATTAAGGGAGAGAATGTCATATGCGATTCGATGAATAACAACTCAGAAATCCTTGGCCAGGATGAATGAAATTAGAAAAGAGTTTCTAATTTACATTAATCAGAGTTGTGCATTTTAGAATCGAAATGCATATAATAAATAAATAAGACTTGTCAGTAATTTCATGTCTTATGTTTAATCAAGATATTGTATATGTTATTTCTCAGAGTCACAATAGAGATCTAGAAGGGGGGTTGAATAGATCTTTAAAACTTTTTCAGTTTATTAAGAAGTATTATCAGATAAATCATTTAATTAAGATTGATTTTGCACAACGGAATATTGATTTGAAAACTCCCCTTAAAGATATGTTAAGATCTCAGTTCTGAAGTTTAGTTCACATTGAAGTTAACCATTCATCACATGAATTGAATACATTACATAAAAGAAAAAATGTAGAGGACATAAAATAAATGACACGAGAGATTTAAAGTGGTTCGGAGACTGAACAACTCCTACTCCACTCTTCTACTTCAACAAGTAGGAAATCCACTAAGAGTTTGGTCGCCTCGACCAGGACATTGTTGCCCTCTTCAAGCCCAGCAAACTTGGATATTTTAGCCACTAAGACAAAGACACTAAGACCTCTTCAAGCCCAACATACTTAGAAATTTAGTCACATAGACAAGGACACACTGGCCCCAATTCGGTCACTACGACTAGGATCCTCTGACCCCAATTCGGTCACTTAAGACTAGGACACTCTTGCCCTTTTATTTCTGTTGTTGATAGGTGTTGGAGGTGCTGCTAAGATATCGTTTAAGCTCTGTTGTCATCAGATACTCAGCAGCTTGATTATGATCATCCTTGAAATGTGGTTGAGTATTGCATTGATGTTCAGCTTTTTTAGGTACTCAACATCTTCTTATGATCACCTATTGTGCTACTTAGCTTGGCAATTTAGCTCATTTTTATCTTTGGTACTTAACAACAATTCATGAACTACTAAGATGACTGTAAAGCTCCTTCTATTTTGGTACTTAGTAGCTTCTCATAAGTTATATCAAGTTGGCGTTGATGCTCTTCTTCTTCTTGTGCTGAGCAGCTTTGAACATTGTTTGTCTAGTAGAGTTAATTTTCTCTACTTCTTCATACTTTCAGCACTTAGTGTTCTTGGTGGATCATAGAGTGTGATTCTACATATTCTTTCTTTATCTTTCACTCTACGACTTTCTGTATCAGTCCACCATCTCTCCAACCTTATTGATTGTTTGAACTGATGCTCTTTTATAGTCAATTGTTAATCTTTCCGTTGGAAAATGTCCGTTAGAGGTATTTAATGTGTAGATGTTTTGATATCCTTGATGTTGACTTTCTGGTGTTTTTGTGTCAGCCTATTCTTTCTAGCCCATGACATGTCACATCAACCTGCAGCTTTTCTTGTTTAATTAACAGGTCGCTTTCTACATACTAGCCGTTAGACACATCTTTGCTATCCATCAAGGATATTTGACTGGACACCTTAGGATCTTCTGATTTGCAATGTTCCTCTGTCAGATCTCTTGTCAGACCTGACTTTATTCTACGATCTTGTCATCTTGGTAAAGTAGTGTAAATCGTAGAGTTGTGCTCTACGATTTGCTTAACTGTCTGCTTTTCGAATGTGTGCATTAAGAACTTTGGGCAGACTTAGCAGCTTTTTGATATTGAAGACAGTTTTACGATCATGTTGTCCCTTTGAAGCTTTATGATGTAAACTGTTGTTTTACGATCTCTGAGTGATTCTGTGAATTAACTATTCTTTTTCTCTTAGCAGAGTACTTTTACAACCTGACCTTTACTTGACTCATTTTTTATCTTGTTCCCCTTGATGTATAGAAGCAGCTTTATTATTTGGTTCTAACCGATCATCCACTGTAAACTCTGCCAATACTGACTTTACATTATGTAATGGGCAGAGTACTCTACGAACCATTCCTCATCCAATAGATTCATTTAACTTTACTGATCGATCCATGAGTAATTTCATGTGATTACGTGAACTGTTTCTACGCTCATATCTTTCTTACAGCAATCCTTTTGACTTGCATAAACTATTCTTTTCGTTATCTTATGGCCTGATTTGTACCTTAAGAAAAAGTGGTGATTCTTTATGTCAGCAATCATAGACTTTGCGATGTACCTTCCTTTGTTTGCCAAGGAAATACTAGGCTAACTTTCTATCTGGCTCAAACCATCTCAGTTCTATTATGATTCATTGCTCTACGATCATGGGAGCTCGTAGTGTTAATTCTACGATCTGAAGATAACTTTACGATAAGTCTAGAACGCTACGAATCTTTCTTCAGCTGAATGATTTAGAAGGTGCTTTACTATTTGACTTTAGCCTTGCGATTCTCTGAAGCACTCTGCGTTCAGTCCTTGTCTTAAGAGCTTTACTAGACTTTACGATTCAGTTCACTTTACTATATGATATTTGCTTCATAACCCGAGATGAACTTTACGATAGGTGCAACAGCTTTGCTACCCTTCTGATGCTTTACGATCATGGGTTAACTCTGTGATCCATTTCGATTTTATGACTTGGCAGAGCAATTTTACGAGCATAAGATTCCTAATAGCTATACATCAGATTTAGCAAGATCAACCTAATATTCTTGATCTTTCTAGTCTAAGTTCTTGTACACATAATTCTTTGAAGGACTTTACACAACTTGTTATACCAGTATACATTGATCATTCATTCTTTGAACACTTAGGTTACCATGCTTACAATATTCTCATTATGAACATGCAGAGTAACTTTACGATAAGATCAACCTAACATTCTTGATCTTTATGGTTCTAAGTCCTTGTACATGTAATTCTTTATAAGGACTTTACAACATTCAGAATCAAATAAGCTTTAATCTCATATTCATCATTATATCAGTTGATTATCACCAGACTAAGTTTATATGCAATTCACAGTATACATCAATGTATCAATTTTCTAACACGTTACATTTATCACATATGATCATGTGTGCACACAGTCAGATAGTTCATATAGACATATAATACGTAATCACATTTGCATGTGAACACATAATCATTTAGTCAGCCAAGCACATAGTCACATTAACACATAATCACATAGTCATTTAGACAATTAAACATAGAAGCAAGTAGACATGATTTCATATAAACATCCAAGATAGTCATCATCAAATCAAACAACTTTCAACAGTATGGTAGAAGGATTGAATTGTAAAGTAACTATTACTGAATAGGTTTTATGTGATTAAACGTTGATTTCATATTATATGGATAGTCATGATACACTGATGTAAGGTGTCCCTGATGATGTAGAATAAATATTATTTATTTATATATGAATTAAAGGAGTTTAATTCATTATAATAATATTAGAATGGTTCTAATTTATTCTACTACCTGCATAATATTGAACCTAAAGGGTCATACCGCAAAAGAGAAATATTATTTTAGAAGTAATTGGCTTAATAATAATAATTTAGTATTTGGAGAAATACTAATATTTATAATTTAAGTATTTTGAGAAATACTAAATTATATTAAATTAATAAGAAGAGTTTTATTATTATTATTTTTTTTATTATTATTATTAATTGGCTCTTAACAATAATATAGTTAAGTGTATTTAATTTATTTTAGATGAATAATTAAAAATAACTTAATATTTATAAATTAGTTATTTGCAGAAATACTACTATTATAAATTAATTAAGATGAGTCATATTATTTATTATTATTATTATTATAAATAATTTAGTTCCTAATTAGATTGAGTAATTAAATTAAAACCCTAAAGTCCTAAAACGTTTAGGAAGATGAGTTTGTCTACATAAGGGGAGGCCTTATGATAGATTAGGAGTTAACCTAAAATCTTTATTAGTCATTGGTAATTCTATTATTCTCTTCAATCTAAGCAGTTAGGTGGAGAGAGAGAATTAGGGGGGGGGGGGGGGAAAACTAGCCGTTTCCAAGTGTTTATAGAAACCTAAAGTTTACTTCTTCAATAGATCATCTTTTGTTTAGTAATGATCCAAATATGTGAATAAATAGGTGATGATAACTTGATGATACCTTGAACAGCCCCATTGTACTTATTCCTCACAACGGAGCTATCCCCCCCGGGCGGCCCAAACACCCAGACTCTTGGATGTGTGGTTTTCGTTTCTTGTGCATGGATTTGAGCTGCGTCTTTTGGTGATTGGACGCACATAAAAACACGAAATCTTGGCGGTTACCATCCATCCATTTCTTTTGTTACTTGATATTAAGCGTTTTAGTAATAGGTGCGGTCCAAAATGTAAAATTATATGGGGTCATTAAAATTCTTTGGATATCAAATTATAAAAATTCTGTTACAATAACTTTAAAATTTTAAAATGGAGGATATTTTTTAGCTAGATGATTAAAGTTTTGGATTCGACTATTTCCTCCGGGAACTCCCAAATTTTAGTAGTTCCCATGCATCCCTAACCTTTTCATTTTTAAAATTGAGGGATAACATT